>JAADWJ010000001.1:0-203297 GCA_023336165.1 Pythium monospermum
CCCCCCCCCCCCCCCTCTTTCCTTTGGGGGGGGCTGGCCATATTCATGTACTAATCGTAGTGTACCCTCACACAGGTGATCAGCGCACAGATTGGCTGCGTCGCCCACTGGATGGGCACGACAACTTCCCCATCCAATGACGCCGACGCTTCGTTTGTGTTCCAAGACTTGCTTGCGCATGGCGTCGACGCTTCCTACACGCACGTGCTTCCACACGGCGCCATGCCAGTGTCAGTAAGTACCTGTGTACCATATCGTTGCTCTGGTACTAGTAAATTTGTTAGTGCTAGTGCTTGGACTCAGTATCCCAGTGGGCTGATGGTCCGGTGGTAATACAGTACATTGTCGCCAGCAAAGCCACCGGATCCAGGACGATCATCCACCACCGCGACTTGCCCGAGCTGTCTTTCGCTGCGTTCCAAGAACCGTACCAGCGACTTCTCATGGCGGCATCCCCACGCAGCAGCCATAGCAGCAGTCGCCAACGCGTGTGGGTCCATTTTGAAGGCCGCAATTTGGACAATGTGCTCCAAATGATGCAGTTCATCCGCCATCAAGAACAAGAACAACAAGATAACCATGGAGAAGATGGCAAAGTGGTCATCTCACTTGAAGTTGAAGCGCTGCGCAATGACTGGACTCAAGTATCACGGTACGAATATCGCCATTTTTCTCTTTGTCCACTGGTATTGACATGTTGAAACTCATCGTGTGGGTTTTTTTTCCCAGTCTTCTCGACCTCGTGGATTTCTTGTTTGTTTCCAAAGATTACATTCGCCAAAATCTTCAGTTGCAAGATGCTTTTTCTTTTTTCCAACTGATCGGAGACCAAAAACAAACAGCCCAACGGTCGACTGTTTTCATTTGCCCATGGGCCGAACAAGGCGTCTACTATTATGGCCAGCAGCAGTATCATCATTTGCCAACCGAGCCACTCACAGTCGCCCAAAGGATCGACTCGGTTGGAGCGGGTGATACGTTCATTGGCACAGCCATCGCGGTGCTTTCTCAAAACGTGCCATTGCGCCACGCATTGGCAATCGCGTGCAAAGTCGCGACGCGGAAATGCACCCAAAAAGGGTTTTCATTACCACCGTCACTTTGTGGTTTTGTTCAAAACCAAATCCACGAGCACCAAGAAAAAAAGACTTGGAAGTAAATGAAAAAATGAAAATACAATATTCATTTCTTTGTTTTTGGTAATCTATCACAGCGTTTGCTGGAGTCTCATCACTGCAGGCTTGCCGCGGCCAATTCTTCTTTACTCTGTGGGGGTGCACCGTTTACGTCGATCGACTTGGCATCCGCTTTTTCCAGCTCAATATTGATACTGCTACTATCGGTCGTCTCGTTAGAAGTTGTAGTAGCAATACGTTCACCACTGGTCGTGCTTCCGTGCTGGCTGGTAGTACCGGTGGTAGCAAAACGGCTTTTCACTTGGTTGACAAAATTTCCAAAATGCTCAGCGCCGATTTGCTTTTTTTCAGCGGCCCACTTGTGCAAACTCAGTCGCAACGGCGACGATTCGTGGTGATGGTCGTCATGGCACTGGTCCTGGTCTTGCTCCTGGTCGTGCTGGTCCTTTTCCTGGTCGCCTCCATCGCTGGCAATCGTGGAGATCCGCAGTTCCTCTTCGTCCTGCTTCTGACTGCTGCTGCTGGTGGCCGCAGCAGCGGCAACCACAACCACTGGTGGAGCCACTCGCAGCGGTCGCATCTCCAACCCATGGTCGCTGCCAATGATATCGGTCAATAAATCGATAAAGCCCATGGCGCCACAATCAGGCAATTGCATTTTGTTGACTGGCCAGTCGTGGAGCCTCAATTTGCCTTTCACACCACTTGGCTCCACCACAATATCCACACGGCGCCATTGGACAGCGCGCTGCTGGTCACAAATCAATTTAAACGTGAATTCGACTTCGCGTTTATTGTCGCAGTCGTACTCGCCTTCAATACTCGCAAACCGCTGATGTGAGGCATCTTCACAGCCAAGCGCCAGTCCCATTTTGTGGTTTTCGGTGGCGCCAAGTTGTAACTCGTGGTCTACACATTCATAGAGCCGTTCTTGCAATTGTAAAGGCGCTTTTCCAAAGCCATGGTGGCAAATATGCCATCGCCAATGGGGGAAATTCGTCGTCAACAAATGACTTGGGTACGGATTGAAGTTGCGGATCGACGCCGACGCAAAGGGCACGATCACATCGCCATCGGCCATCGCGACAAGCGTACAAAAAGTGAACTTCCGCAATGCCTGCATAAAAAGTGAGTCTGCAAAAAAAAAAAATAAGAAAAAGAAACAAGAAAAACGAGGAGCTACTGGATATATCCAACAAGAGAGAGGCATAAACAGAGGGTCTCCTCACCTGCATCGCTCATGGTCTCCAAGACGGGTCGTTTGGTGCCAAAGAGTGCCGTGGCGTCGTCATCGGAGCTTTGGATACTCTCATTCGAGACTAGCAAGTCAACGCCCGTTTGGCCGTATAGATTTTTCGAGGCCAGAACCGTGTGGACCCCCAATCGGTACAAATTCTTGATCGTGGAGGTCGCGCGTGGCCGGCGCGAGCCCAAATGGGGCGTCGACAGCGTGACAAAGCTCACGTACTGGATATCCAGCATCTGCAGTTCTTCTTGCACTTGCGGCATCGCGTACCTTGCGTAAAGGCCA
Source organism: Pythium monospermum (assembly GCA_023336165.1). Classification (NCBI taxonomy): domain Eukaryota; phylum Oomycota; class Peronosporomycetes; order Pythiales; family Pythiaceae; genus Pythium; species Pythium monospermum. The sequence continues at coordinate 2,668 of JAADWJ010000001.1, forward strand.
CCGAGCGAATGGCCAATGATGGAAAACTTGTAGCTGTCGATTTTAGGACTTAAATCGTATTTTAAAATGGTGTTGACGATCTCCAGTGCGAGTTTTTCGCCACCAACGTCCACGCCAAGCGACGTTTGCGTATGGTTGACACTGGATTTGATCACGAGCAGCTCCTCGGCGCTGTATTTTTGTCTCAACGTCTGGTGGACACAGTCAAAATCACTCGGTGCGCCGTTGTTGCCATGCACCAGCACCACGATATGTGGTGGCAAATACAGCGGCGCGAGCGCGCTGCTGGTATCGGTGCCGGTCGGTGACCGCATCGATGGAGAGGAAGACGTCGAGCTCATGATGGTTGGAGTTGACTGTGAGGTTCAATAGAGAGGAAATGAAGGCGTGCTGCTGCTGTGCGCGTACTACTATTAGCGATGCACGCACACGAAGGCCGCCGGTCTGTGTCTGTGTCCTCAGGAAGTGGAGTCCAATGGAGCTTTGCCAAAAATTAGATGAGCTCGTGGTGTTTTTTGTTTTTCTTTTGGTGCATGTGTAACCTTGGTGGCGCTGTCTCAAGTTCCATTCTGGCAAAAATGCCCTGTGATTGGCTGAAATAGAGTGAAACGGCTTCTGGTTTGCCATTTATCAGACACTCGATGACACACCAGATGTCACTGCATGGAGTTTATCAAATGGTACCAATGGAATGGTACACATGGTACATCGTACCCTTTGCTAGGTACAGTGTACCAGGCGGTTCTATTTTTTTTTGTTTCTCACAAACCTTGCACAATGCATACAGCCTGATTAGTAGCCTCCCTCTTGTTTTTGGTTAGCTTGTCAAAATGGGTTGAGTGGCGTGTGGTCGGATGAGCCAGAATGAGATCCATCGCGTGAGCCGCCGGAAGCGCCAGCAGCAGCTCCCCCACTCACAGACACACATAGACACACACACACAGAGCCATCTCTCTCTCCACATCCAAGGCCACGCCGCCTCCACAGTGTCTTCTTCCTCACCACCACCAGCAGCTCCGCGAATAAGAACGCAAAAAAACAATGGATGGCGACATCGCGCTCAACATTGGGCTGGTCGTGCTCAGCGTACTGGTGCTGCTCATGTTTGGGTACATCTTGTGCTACTCGGAGATGCTCACCGAGCCGCCGCGACGCGTCACCATCGACGTCGCGAATGCCGTGGACCGTGAGCTGCTCATGCGCGAAAACCTTGCGGACACGGTGCTGTCCGAAGGCCAAGCCGAGTGGCAATGTATCGTGTGTCTCCACTTGAACCACCCACAAGTGGAGGCCTGCCATTTATGCGGCAGCAGTCAAGAAGCGTCCACAATGGCAAGCAACAACACCAACAACACGACGCTTTTGCTCAATGACACGGCGATCATGGGCAACACCATGCTGGATGTCTCGTCCACGGGTACTTTTCTGAGCAGCTACGGAGGAGGAGGAGCTGCTGGAGGAGGAGCCAGCGGAGCAGAGGACGCAATCCCGATGCTGGACATGGCGATGGCCACGCGCCAGCGCGCGCTGCGGTACCGTCGCTTGAACCGCATGCAGCTCACGCAACGGCAGCGCAGTGCGCAGCGGCGCAAGCTCTGGCAGCGCGTGAAGCTGCTCAATGGCACGTTTCTGTGGGTGCGCACGGCGGTGCCGCCATTGCTCACGTCCAAAGGCGATTCGTTCATCGACAAGCTCCGCAACAACAACAACAACAACAGCACCACCACCAGTTCCTCACGACTCCGTCACCAGCCAAACAGTTCTGGTACTGACGACGCCCACCATGGGCTTTCGGATACGATCGCCGAGCAGCTTCACCGCAAAAACGCGGCGACCATGGGCTTTTACAGCGAACTGGACGACCACGGAAACGTCCGCTGGAAAAACACGACCGACGCGTTATCAGTCGCGATCGCCATCTCCGCGTCCTCGTCCTCGTCCTCCTCCACGGACACCACCGCCATCACGTCCCCCGTCCCCTCCTCCTCCACGTTCCCTCCACCACCTGAAGAAGAGGACCAGCAAATGGATCTGGAAGGGCTCCTCTCCTTGCCGTTCAAGCAAAAAAAAAAATATTTTGTGCGCCAAATTGCGAAATTGGCAATTCCATTTACAAACTCATTATTCCGCATTAAAGTGCGTCGCAGCCACGTTTTCCAAGACTCTTTTGAAATGCTGGGTACCTACCAATGGACACAAGACCAGTGTAAAGAACATTTGAATATTTGCTTTGTCGATGAACCGGCACTGGATGCCGGTGGTGTGCTTCGTGAATGGTTTTTACTGGTCGTAAAAGAGCTTTTTAAAGCGGAAAATGGGCTTTTTTTGTCCACCATGGGGGAAAATCCATGTTATTGGATCAATCCAAATTCCAAAAACTCGGTGGGGGAAAACCATTTACAATATTACACATTTGCAGGACGGCTTTTTGGGAAAGCAATGCTGGAAGGGCTTGTTTTTGATGCCCATGTGGCGTTACCATTATTAAAACACTTTTTAAGTGTGCCGATTACGTTTTCCGATTTGGAATTTTTGGACCAAGAATTGTATAAATCGTGTATGTGGATGAAAAAGAATTCACAAGTCGAGTCGCTTTGTGTGACGTTTAGTGTGGAAAATCCTCAAAAAGGTGGCCCCGAAATTGAATTGAAAAAAGGCGGCAAAGAAATTGATGTAAACGATGGAAACAAACTGGAATATTTGCAATTATTATTGAAATATCGCATGCTCGATTGTGTCGCGCCTCAATTGAGTGCGATGCTCGCTGGCCTCTATGAAGTGATCCCAAAGCAAATTTTATGTGTTTTCGATTACCAAGAATTGGATTTTTTTTTATGTGGATTACCAGAAATTAATGTTTTCGATTGGCAAAAACAAACCCGCATTCGCCATTTTGCCAATGAAAATACCCATTTGAAACAGGTAAAACATGAAAAACAAGTGGTTTTATGGTTTTGGGAAGTCGTCCAAAAGCGATTTAATGGTGAAGAACGTGCACGGCTTTTACAATTTGCCACGGGCTCGTCTCGTGTCCCCGTGGAAGGATTCAAAGCGTTGACAAGTGCGAGTGGGTACGTCCACCCGTTTACGCTGCAGCTTGTCCCACGCAGCACGCCGCCACTGGGGCTTTGTCCGCGCGCGCATACGTGTTTCAATCGCATCGATTTGCCCATTTACAAGACCAAAGACGAACTGGAAACGTATTTGACGCTGGTACGTTTTTTTATTTCTTTATTTATCATTATTTTTGATTTGGTCTGATGGGGAAAATATGTTTTTTACAATTCTACCAGGTCATCCAAATGGAAATCACAGGCTTTGGCTTGGAGTAGGTATTACCAACTTGCTGTGGTATTAATACTATAGGCTGTGGTATTAATACTATAGTAGCGGGTCGTTTGTATTTATATACGTGAAGAAGAGAAGCCGTTACTGGTAGTCTACTACTCCATCATCTCTCTCTCTCTCTTTCTCTCTTTCTCTTCGCTTGAGAAAAACAAAGCATGAAGCACAAAGCAGCCAAGAAGAAAAGCCACGCGCCCCACCACAAGCATCACGACCACCACAAGGCGCCTGCTGCTGCTCCTGCTGCTGGTGGTGGTGGGGGACCTCAAGACGGACCTGACGGGCCTCCTGGCGTCGCGAGCCACGACGCATCGCCATCGACTGCCACCGGATCGAGCCACCGGGGGTCTGTCTGTGAATACTGTGGCGGCGCAAACGAAAACGACCACGACGAGTGCGACGACCACCACGACCATGATGACCACGACCACGACCACGACCACCACGTGGTGGACGTCAACGGCGTGACCAGCGTGTCCGCGTACACACTGCGGTCTCCGTTTCTGACGGCGTTCACGTGCCAGTGTACGCTGCTGCTCAGTGAGATCCACTCGCTTGTGAGGACTGCCAAGCTGGCCGTCAATGCGGGTAGTACAGGCGCGCTGGAAGAAGAAATGGTCGCGACGTTGCGACCACAACTCGTGGCGTTGTTCGTCAAGCTGTTTGCACTGAGTGTCTCCAAAAGCTCCTCTTCCTCCGTCTCTTTGTCCTCTTCGCCGTTCCGAACGCAGTCGTTCCATCCAGAAGAAGAAGAGGAGCAAGACCACCTCAGCAGAAGCCGTTGTGCTAGGCAGCCCACGTGTCCGTTCACGATGGTGCTGTCGGTCTCCATGCCGACGCTCCACAAGCTGTTGGAGTGGATCCAACTGATCAAGAGCCACTGGTGGCTGGCCATAACAGCCATCCCTACCATGGCCACCACTGCTGCTGGTCCAGGTCCTCCTATTGGCACAACCAGTCCTATCACAAATCCATCGGTGCGCTTGCTGGCCACGCAACTTGCGTTCCATGACTTGCTGACCCACGTGGTGTCGCAATGCAATCGACTTTCCGCGTTGATCCAAGAAAACGAAGAAAAAGAACAAGATCTTGGGTACTTGCTGCAATCGCAGCAACCGCAACCACCCACAGCGCGCCACAGCCACAGTCATGGTGGAGGCGACTCGTCCCCGTGCTCATCCAGCGGATCGTTCCACTCGTCCACCCACCACGCAGCAGCAGCGCCTGATGGCTTCCACCAAGACGACGAGCGCGATGACCACCAAAGGCTCCCGCAAGTGAAGAAAATTTCATTTGAATTTGAAGAACTTCTTGCGGAATTCAAATTTGAATTGGCTGATTTAAGTGAAGCGCTGCTGGAAAACATGGACCTGGTCGCCACCCGTGGCTGCCGCATGCCCGCGACGCTAGCACCACTCACTTCTACAGCCGGCAGCACCAGTACGAGCGCCAAGGGCGGCAAGCCACCAGCAGTACGTGACTGGCTGTGGCCTTAAACACCCCTCCAGCCTGGGTAGAGTCCAGGAGCTACACTGTAGCTTCTTCTCTGGATGGCTTCTAACTGGATACTGGATACTGGATACTGTGTGTATTAGAATGAGTTTGTTGAGCTGCTCATGCAACACGCCTTGACGCCCTTGAGTGACCGCGTGGCCGCCACGCCCAGCATCTCCAAAAGTTACATTTTTCCTCGGCTCCTGGATCGATGCATTAGCGTCACCATCAAGTACGTCAGCCAAAGCTTCAATTAGTTCAGTTCGGATTTTTCAACCCATTTCCATACTTCCACATCAAAACTAACCTAATTTGATGTTGAAAAACAGTGAATACGTCGTGGAAAATGGCAAATGGAATGAACAAACGGCCTGTCATTTTGAAAAAGCCATCGAGTTATGGCGCACGTGGGCCACGAATATTGACGCATTATACGATACCCAGCTAGTGACAGCATCCCGCAATATCCCACGATTAAATTTGGCGTCCTTGGATGCGTTCCAACGGCTGAATATTTTATTGGCGACTTGGCTTCGCAACGGCAAAAACGGTGATAAGTACACTCCACGACTCACGTTCCGCACCAATTTAGAGAATATTCGCAGCACGATCAAGCGCACTGTGACTGCGCGCAATGGTACTGCTGGTGGCTTCATGACGCCACCGCCAGGGTAGTCATATAAATATAATATAACTATAATATGTTTTGCTGATGGTAGTATCGTTCTAAGCAAAAATGAATAAGCAAATACTGCGTTCTCATACACACGCTGACGGCTTCCTCCACAGTACAGCCACACGTGCTTTTTCTGCAGTGTATCGATCCGGTTCGATGATGACAACGTGACTGGTTCACAAACGTTGACCCATTGTCGTCGCCGTGCAAACGACAGCGCGCCACTGGACGCGCGCCACGGGCCACAGAACGTGGTTGCGTACTCCCACCCTTGGTCATCGCCTCTCCTTGTGTTGTACCCCCAGCCTTTGCGTCATGGTGCGGTGGCACATCCGGTGCGACGGATTTGTTGGGCAATCCATGACTCATCCATGACTCATGGATTGCCCAACAAATCCATGAGAACGGACACCAAACAGACACTAAGTACATGGTAAAACAGGGTCCGCACTTAAGGAATCATCCAGGTGATGGGCGCGCGTCACCAGTTCGGTCAATCTATTCAGCGAGCGTGACACTGCCCGTCATAATACTATAATTTGGTATAATAATGTATATGTTTTCATAGAACACAAGATGCACAAACCCATATCGCAAACTGTAACATATTATACATCTCACTCCAGCGAGAAATGGTTTTCCCTTGTGGGCTGCACAGTTCTCAATCCCACAAGCAGGACCAAGCAGCGCGGCGCTTGACCAGCAGACGAACACGAACGCAGTTGTTAAAAGTCGACGGTCTCTCTCTCTCTGTCTCTGTGTGCTTGTCCAACATGTCGTCAAGCTCGGACGATCTTCTCGCGTCGTTCAAGTGGCTGCTTGTTGGCACAGCAGCCGTCATCACCATACTCATCGGCACGGCCGTGTACTGTTGTTGCAGCAAGGGCGATGATTACGAAGATGAGGACGGCAACGGCCGCTCGCGCGCGTCGCTGATGGAAAACTTGTTGCGCCGCGAACACTTGGGTGGTACGTTCAACGAAGAAGAAAGCAAAGATGCCTGGCAGTGCGTGGTGTGCGCGTACACGAATGTGTCGGCCAGCAAGTCGTGTCTCATGTGCGGCACCAACGTTGGTTTCCTCATGAAGCGCACGCTCTCACGCCACCAAAGTTCGCATCAGTTTCTCGGCAATGAAGACGAAAAGGACGTGGAAGAACACTTGCGGACACGGCAGCGCGCATTGTTCAAGCGTCGCATGAACTCGATGGCGACGCGCAAGAACCTCACCCAACGGCAACGCGGCGCCTTCCGACGCCGCATTTGGGCGCGAAAGCAGGCCTCTGACGGCAAGTTCCACTGGACCCGGATGGACTCGACGGCCGATGAAGTCGACGAGGTGCTGCAGAATTCCATGCTGAGCAGCGCGGGCAGTACGAATTTCCTCAAGACCGGCCCAAATGGCGAAAAGGTGGTCGATATCCACGTCAAGTCGCAAGGCTTTGTGTGGCAGTACGATTCGCTGGGGCGTCTCCAGTGGAAAGAAGCTGACGAAGTGGCGATCGACATGGATTCGTTTGAAGATATGAGCAAGGTTTTCAAAAAGGACGAAACCATGGACCTTGAAGGCATCATGGCACTGGATTTTCGACGCAAGAAGCAGTGGTTCCTCATCCATTTGGCGCGCATCGCGACACCGGTGACCGAAGGCGTCACTAAATTAGGTACGTACACGGATTTCGTTGGTGTTGGTGTTTGTTGGCGTTGGTTTGTTGGTGTTGGTTTTTGTCGGTTTGTTGGTGTTTTTGTTGACTTATTTCTTTTTCGCTTACGGTACTTGTAGTCATCAATCGCGACAATTTGCTTGAAGAATCAGTCGAAAAAATCACTTTATGCACGCCGAAGGCGCTCCACAACTACTTGAAGATCACGTTCACAGGCGAACCAGGCATTGACGCCGGTGGTTTGCTCCGCGAGTGGTTTGGCATCGCGTGTAAAGAGATTTTCAGTGACAAATTGGGCTTGTTTTTACCCACCAAGGGCCAAGATATGAGCTATTGGATCAACCCGTTGTCGGGTGAAAAGACGCCCAATCATTTGCAATATTTCCGTTTTGCTGGCATTTTGATCGGAAAAGCGCTTTTTGAAGGGCTTGTGCTGGATTTACATATCGCGTTGCCGCTTCTAAAGCATATGCTTGGTGTTCCGATTTCATTTTCAGATTTGGAATTTTTGGATCAAGATTTGCATCGTAATTGCCAATGGCTCAAGCAAAACAGCTCGGTGGATGTGCTTTGCTTGACGTTCAGCGTGATCATGGAAAACGGACAAGAAGTGGATTTGAAAGAAAATGGGCGAGAGATCGATGTCACCGATGCCAATAAAGAAGAATACTTGACGCTTTTATTACAGCACCGTATGCTCGCGAGTATCTCGGACCAGCTTCAAGAATTGCTCACCGGCATTTACGATGTCGTGCCCAAGACTCTGTTGTCGGTCTTTGACTACCAAGAGCTTGAACTGATGCTTTGTGGAATCCCAACGATTGATCCAAGTGACTGGAAAACGCATACAAAAGTGCGGTATATCAAAGAAGAAGACAATAAACAACTGCATCTGACCAAGCAAGCGCAAGACGGCGTGCTTCAATGGTTTTGGATCGTCATTGAAGGGCTCACACCAGAAGAACGCGCACGGCTCTTGCAGTTTGCCACGGGCACGAGCCGCGTGCCAGTGGAAGGCTTCAAAGGGCTCACGAGCTCCAGTGGCATCATCCACCCGTTCACGATCCAACTGGTGCCACGGGGAAATGGCGGCTCGAGTTTGTTCCCAAAGGCCCACACGTGTTTCAACCGCATCGATTTGCCCATGTACAAAGATATGGAGGAACTGGAAACGTATTTATCGATCGTGTTTGAAATGGAAATCGTCGGATTTGGACTGGAATAAGAATAAGAGTATATGCCGATACAGTCGCAGCTTCAACAAGAAAGCGAAGATCGCAACAGGAACGATCTTCCACAGATCATTGGGGAGAAAAGATATATAAATTTTGGATGTGTGGATATTTGTATTGTTGTTTGTTATTATGGTTGCTTTGACGCTTGTGCGGCTGCTTGTGCCTGTTTATAGGCGCGTAGATCCTGCGCTATCATCTCTCGCTCTCGTTCCGCGATACGCTCACGGATGCCGCTGCCCGTGGCAGTTGAAGTGGCAGTGGACATGCCAGCCGCTCTGTGCTGCGCTTGCTTCTGCTGCTCCGGCTCCTGTTGCTTCCTGTCGGTTTTGCTGCTTTGAAACACCTGAGAAGTCTTGTCTTGCATCGCACTGATTTGGCTCTTGAGCGTCTCGACGCGGTCCAGCCAGGGTCGTAAGGTGGCTTCATACGCTTGTAAAAAACCAGGCAGTTCGACTCTTTCAGCAGCCTGCAGCGGTGGCTGTGGAGACGCCACGACTTCTCGGTCACGAGGCTGGCTGAGCGCTTTGGATGGCGCTTCCACGGCTGCTGGACTTGCAATGGCCTTTGTTTCGCCTCGCGCTTCACGTTCCAGCCGGTCCAGCCGCTCTCTCAAGTCTTCAATCATATTTGCGAGCAAAAGATCTTTCGATTCGTGGGCGTTGTCCACAGAGAGCTGCTCGGCGATATGCTGTTCACGTAGCCTTTCATTCTCCGCATCCATGCGCCGCTTCACGGAATACAGGAACAACCCAAGCAGTGTCCCTGGCGCAAAGGCGAACATGCCATACATAAACTTGCGCCGTGGAGTGAGCAAACGCCTGTTCAGTGCAAACACAAGAGGCTGTTAGCAGTGAGCATCTGGATGTATAGAGTACGTGGATCAAAGCTTCTGGATGCACCGTACTCGACGGCGTCCGGCGGCGCCTCGGCAAGCAATTTCTTGAACATCTCGTCGTCACCTTGATGATGCGGAAGGCTGTGGTGTTGCTTTTGTCTGATCCGTTAAGTGCGTTTCGGAATGCGCACTTAAAGGCAATCGTGATGGCCACGAAGGAAAAAGCAAGGGGAATTCTGTGGACGTGTATTTGTCTGTCTCTCTGTATTACGTTCAGCTGCGCCGCACCAAAAAAGCCGCAATGAGACGCGACCATGGCCCGTTAACATGACCAGTACCCAGAACGATCCACACTAATGCTCCTTGTAGGCAAACTCGGTCAACTGCCACGCGCGGCCTGGGTTTTGTTGGTTCATGACCTCCAACGTCTTGCCTCGGATTTCATCGGCTAGTGCGCGGTCCGTGGTTCGCAGCCAGATCTCGTAACGGTAGTTGTTCTCAATTTCTCCTTTCTTATCTTTCTTGTTCTATTTGGGGGGAGGGAGCAACCAATAACCAGAGCCGCAATGAGCATGGTCAAACAAGTGTGCAGCGGATGGGTAAGCAGTCGTACATACCTTGTGGATCACTCGAACGCCGGTGATTTCGTTCGCTGGGTCGAACACTTCGCCAATGGCGCCGAGCACGAGACGCTCCCACCACTCATCCAGAAGATCCGCGCCGACCTCTGCATGAATATATGGATGGACACAGACACGCAAAAAAAGAGATTCAGCAAATCATGCACTTCTACCAGTGCTGCTGCGCATTCATCCACATAACCAATTGCAAAGCGTTCTTCCGTACCTTTGCGAACGGACCACTCGCCGCCGCTCTTGTTCTCTGGATCCTCCCATTCTGGCACGATGCCTTCCTTGAAGACAGCAAATGACTCAATCGCACGGCCGTCCGAGAACTTCTTGCGTGTAAACCCGTCAAACAGAACTTGGCTGAAAAGGCATGCATAGTATAACACAGATGTAAGGACCAAAGGATCGATGGCGAAGTTCGCTGTTGCCAAGAAACAGCGCGGATCGCAGACACACGCACCTTGGTTTTGGGATGTTGTTCCAGTAGCTCCAAAAGTCTTCGATCGTGCGGAACGTGCACAGCTTCGACAGCTTGTCACTGTACGACATGCCCTTGGACACTTCTCTTTGCTCCCAGAAGGACCAGCCAGTCTGAAGCTCGTGGCGCTTGGTCTCATTTTCAGCAAGTTCCTCTCCCATGATGATGGATGACTTGGTTGGCTCGTTTTCTTGATCCTGTCACAAATTGGGGAGGGCATTTTGCAATAAACCGGTAACATACCGGTGGGATCGTTTTTTTGTTTTCGGTTGTTTCAATTGGGTGTATCGACAACAAAAGAATTGGGATTCAAAAGTTTTAATTTGGGCACATACTTTCTGGTCAGACATTTTGGCGATGCTGGTTGAACCATCTCCAAGCAGAATGGCCAGCCATTTTTGCATGCATGAGTGCCGGTACCGGTAAGTTTCGCCATCACACTGCTCCCCAAGAGTGTACAGTACAGGACATCGTCCACTCGACACTGTACACCGTCCTCACAACAACACGATGACGACCAAGCGAATCACATGATGCTGGTGCTCTCGCTTTCTCGCTTGCGCAGCACAACCGTAGTCCTGCTCTGCATGAGAGCTGCCAATACTGTATAAATAGATCGCTCGTGTAAAAACCGAGGATACAGACACGTTGATATTGATACTGTAAGCATGTTTGGGTCCTTTCGAGACAACGCTCTAATGCCTCAAAGTATAGTTGAAAAAGAGCGCGAGGACGGCACCCGAAGACGCACCAGTCCGCTGTCCGTCAACAGTCTTGGGGTTACTGAACCTACAGTATCATCCTGGACACGACATTCACTATTGCGTCCTGGCAGCAGCTGCTTTCCTCTCTGCTCTCTCTCTCTCCTGCTCTATATTGACACACAATATCGAAACACAGGAAGTGCGTGAAGGTGGAAGTCTCACGTGAGTTCTCACAGCTGGCGTCCATGATCACTTGCTTCATGGCTGGACATGCTGTTTTTTTTATCGGCAGGTGGCGTGGTGAGTTCTCCTCGGCCTCATCCTGAGCGCCCCCAGCTCTGCTCTCTTGTCCCCATAGTCCAAACGAGTCGCTCACTGCGATTACAGTATCACTCGCCTCCCAAAGAGCAAGCCTGGACCTGCCCCACCGATACGCCTCCCTACGCCTGTGTCCATTCACATCGGCCGTGCCAGTTCCAGATCCCCACCGTCTTTGACACTAACTTCACGGAAACACCCGTGCTGCAATACCAGCAAGTACACTCCTCCCGTGCTAGCAATAGTCATGGGCCACTTCCCTGTGCCTCGCGAGGAGCTGCCAGCGATCCACGTCTCGCCAGAGGAACACTACTACCGCAAAGACCAATTGCAGGGGATGCTTGAGTCGCTTGTCGACGACTACGACAAGTACACGCGCAGCAGCCGACAAGTGGACACCCGCAAATGGAAGCCGTCTTCCACACGCGACCATCTCAAGCTGTACAAGGAGAAGCCCGGCTGGACGGACCACACCACATCGTCCAGCAGTGGCGAATACAACAGCAGCACCACCAGCGATCCGAATAGCGAAAGCCGCATCGCCCATGCGTCTTTTGATACAACGACAAGTTCCAACATGACGTTTAGTGAAGAAACCGCCGACAATTTACGCATGACTTTGATGGTCGGCGAGTACGCCGGCCGGATGGAGAACGCCATGTACGCGACCATCGCGACCACACAAGAAGAACTGGCACTGGTGGATATTTTTCTCCATGAAGATGTCGCCGATTGTGCCGTTTTGAATATGATGGAAGGACCCACAGCGGAAGACCCGTTCCATTTCTTGGGCTACAAATGGTTTGTTCGCAAATCCCCTGGCCCGTCACGGATCGTGAGCCATCGAGATACCGTGTACGTGGAATGCAGTGGGCTCACCAAGACCAAATCGGGCGATACCATCGGGTACCATCTCATGCACTCGGTGGATTTGATGGATTTTCCCGCCATGCCTGAGCGCAATTGTATCCGCTTCTCGCAGTCCATTAGGGCTCTCTACAGGCAGCGGCCAGGCAACGTCGTGGAAGTCTTCAGTGTGGGCAATTTGGATCTCGCTGGTGTCGTACGAGGCCCATTGGCTGCGGTTTTCATCCAAGAAGCGCTGTTCAATATGCCCAAGCTCATTGACTGTGGAGAGAGCAAGCGACTGACCAAGATGTTTATGCAATTGCGGTTCGTGCGCGAACAACGGATGCATGAAATCAGGCAAGAGGAAAGCTGCTCGCTCTGCAGGCAGCCGAAGAAACGGTTCAGTGGGGGCTCCATCACGGCGTGTGATGTGTGTGGTGTGGACACCTGTGGCAAGTGCCGGATGACACGGCGTGTGTACCAAAGCGATGGCATCTTGGGCAAATTCCGCAAGATCAAGTGCTGCAAGTCCTGTGTGCTGGCGGCCAAGTCCGCCTCGCACGGAGGGGGAGGAGGAGCCGTGTCGTCGTCCTCTGTGTCGTCCTCTGTGTCCGAGACCCGAGAAGAAAACAACAGTATCAGTGGGGATTCTTCTTCACCATCGACGAAGAAAAAAACCATTTCGATCCGCTCACTGGCGGAGCAAATCGAGATCCGGCACCGGACCACTAGCAATGGAGGAGCCGACACCATGTCTCCTCCTCCGCCTCCTGAACCCCAAGCAGCGACTTTGATGCAAATCAGAATACCAGCAGGCAATGCCACGGCCTCTGGCTGGGCGGGCGAACAACCTACGAGGTCAACCATGTCCATTGGGAGCATGGACCGAGGCCGCTTGGACTCGAACATGTCGGTCGAAAGCGGCGCGTCATCCTATGGTTCGTACAGCGTCGCGGTCGCCAGCCCGTCGATCGTTGTTGGTCCACGGAAGCAGCCTACGATGACGCCGCGCGTCACGTCCACAGCCCAAGCTCCGCCAGTATCACAAGCTCCATCGGCCACGAGCCATGGGACAACCCAACCACAGGACATGTACAAGAGGCTGCTGGAACTGCAACAAAAAGCCAAAGATACGTACGCTGCCACCAAGCACAACCAAATGTACATGGCTGGCAACCGGATCAACTGATCAACGCTATAGAGAAGATACCGATACGAGGCAGTAGAAATTTTAGTATCCTAATACAATCGGTGGCTATGCAGAAGTGCACGCTCTGTGCCATGGAAGATAGTGTGCAAGTATACTTACACTGATAGAATACTGCATGTGTATGGGCACGATAGAACCTCTTGATGGCCTTCACATCACTGGTAAGTGTACTGCTCCGCCGCATGCAGAGGTCGACCCCGTTGAACACATCGAGGTACTACGTAGTACTACCACGTAGTACTAGTACTACAGTACAGGACGCAGTCTTTGCTGCTCAGAAGGCTCTCTGCTTCTCAACTCAGAGCTCAAACACGAACGAGAGAGAGCGCAGACCACCACTGCTGTACAGGATTCCCACAGGAACTTGAAGTTGAAGTTGCTGTGGGGGCTCGCGGTCTTTTTCCAACAAGACACTTGATTCAAAGCTTGAACACGGTGGTCGACGCTGTCGCCTCTCTTTCATCCACGCGCGTCAAGGAATCGCAGCGCCACTGGACTGTCTTTTCCTGGTATTCAATCCAATGCTTGGACTGCAATGCAGCATGGGAATGGCAGGAAAGCATCCCATTTGGCGCACCACCGCCGCCAGAATGAAACAGTGCACACAGCACTGCATACAACATCCCAGTGCCCAGTTCACGACAGGCCACAAGTGCCAAACCCATTCTTCCTTCCTCACGGTGTCCCTGTGCCCCACGTGTGCGTGCGTGACGCCCGTGAGGTTTGGATCACCGTGATCCAGCCGCCATGGATGTTTTGGTATAAGAGACCGAGAATGAGTTGGTCGAAGAAAGAGACTGGCTTTCAGCTCCACAGGTCCAAGGTTCCAAGGTTCTGTCTTGCAACCCTTATCCACTTTCAGTGGAGCTGTTCCGAATGCATTCCACATTGTTTGAGCAACATCAGAATGTCGACCCTTCTCTCTCTGGAAGATCTTGACAGCTGGAATTTGCCACTGGGATAGAGTCGTCAACAGTGGGTTGTCGACTCAACACGACCCGAGCAGAGCCGCGAACCAGGCACACTGACTGACTCAGCAGCTGGGCTGATACCTACCCTTGTGCAAGATTTGACTGATGACATGATGGAGTGGAGAAACATTTCTCCAGACAGCGGACAAGAAGGTAATACCGTTACCGTACCGGTACTGGGGTTGGCACGTTCACAGGTGAACTGCACCAGCCTCTATCCAGGATACAGAGATGAAATGCATGGTATGACACCATGAGTGAGGAGCTCCTGAACCCAAACTGTTCAGTGTACCGGGTATAACATATAGAATTTGCACCAGCCACGGTGGCCGCCGCCGCCAATTCAGGACAACGCAGCCCAGCCTTCAGTCGGGTACCAATATGCAGTGATGGCTGCTCTGAGGAGGTCAATTTCTCCAAGAGACTCTAATGGGAACTTCAACCCCGCCAAATCGACAATGTGTGATGGGACTTGAATTCGTTGTTCACAACAACTTGTTGTGTCTCAAAGGGGATCCACTCAATGTGGCACATTCTCCAACAACAAACGGCTCAATCCTCTTTGTCCAGGTACCGTATCCGATACGGCGAGCGACTCGCCGCTGCGGCGATCAGTGCCGCACTGCTATCAGAAGTTGCGCGTGGTGTACAGTATCCGATATTGCTGGCCTACTGGACAGACAAACTAACCAGCAAGGTGATCGAATCGAATCAATCACCTTGGCTGGCTGGTCTGCAGAATCCCGTACAGTACAGCTGTTAACAGCGTGAACCCCCATCTTCACAGTCTCAGCCACTGTCGTCCTGTCCGACACACCAAATTGGCCACCAGTTGGTCATGGAAAAAAACAAGCCAACGAGGCCACCTTACGGTACAGTCCAGCTTCGTCCGCATTCATGCATGCATCAAAGATTCCAGTTCATTCCCGCTCTGGTCTGGTTTTGCGAGTGTGTCACACCCACAAAACACTCACAAAACACTCACAAACCTCAAACAAACAACCAGAGGCTGGATCTGGACACCCACCATTTTGTCATTCTCGTTCCAGAGACAACACCAAACCCATAACCATACAAAAAGATGGCAGGCGATTTCCCGGTGCCGCGGTCCGAGATCCCGCTCGTGGATGTTTCCCCTGAAGAATACATGGACCGCAAACTCCAAATGGACGCCATGGTCCACCGCATGGTGCAAGAGTTTGAAGAATACAGCGAAGTCAACAAGCGCCATATCAATTTGAGACGGTGGAAACAAGTCGCATCGAAAGAGCGGTGCAAATTGTACAAAGAGCGACCCAAATACCAAACCACCAGCAGTGCAAGGACCGCGCAGCGGCGCCGCCACCAGAACCACGCGTCGGTCTGGCGCGATGACCTCTCCGAGGACTCGTACAGCGGCGCCCCTGTATCCACACGGTCGTCCACATCCTCTGGCAACAGCAGCGCAAGGCTTCGTACCCGCACCGCCTCCTCCACGATGACGCCACCATCAACGACTGTGACGGCGACTGCAGAAGAAGCCGAGACGCTTGTGCCGAATCTCATGATCGGCGAACGCCCCGGCCGCTTGGAAGATGCCATGCATGCGCTTGTCGCGCGCGACCACGATGAGCTTTCGCTTGTCGTGGTGTTTCTCCATGAAGATGTCGGCGACTGCTCGACACTCGCGACACTCGAGTCCCCGACCGAAGACGAGCCATACAAATTTCTCGGGTACAAATGGTTTGTCAAACCATCGCCAGCACATTCAAAATTTGTTAAGAACCGGGATTCGTTATACGTCGAATACACGGGCATCACCCAGACCCAGTCTGGAGAAGTGCTTGGGTTCCATATCATGCACTCGATTGATATCGATGGCTTTCCCGACTTCCATGACCGTAATTGTGTGAGGGCGTCGCAGTCGATTAGTACGTTGTACTACCAGAAAGAAGAAAACATGGTCGAGATTTTTCTCATGGGCAACGTCGGCATCGGCGGAACCATCGGCGGGCTAAGCCCTATGGCTGGCTTTTTTGCAGCTGATACCATGTTTGGTATGCCGCGGTCCATTGATTGTGGTGAAGCCAAGCGGCTCACGGAATTAGTGCATCTAAAGCGCCGCACAAGGGCCGCACAGGGCATGGATTTACGTAAAACCTCCGTTTTATGTCGCCTTTGTCGAAGTGAAAAAAAAAGTTACAACTTGGTGTCGCTTGTGACGTGTGAGATTTGTGCGCAAACGATTTGTTCGCGGTGTAAAGTGTACAAAAAAGTGTTTGAAAGTGACGGCATCTTGGGCAAATTTGTCAAAGTGAATTGCTGCAAGACGTGTGTGATTTCGATCGAACAGACCCACTTGCCCCCAGCCAAGCCAGCCGCAGCGGCAGCTGCGATCCAGCAATCGATCCAGCAGATCCAGCAGCCACAGCCTCAGCTCCATCGCCATTGGAGTGCCCCATCCATGACTTTGTACGAAGAAGAGAGTGATGGTAACGTCCACGCCGTCGACGTCGGCCTGGCCAGTCCAGAGTACGCGTTGGCGACGCCCGTGCCAGTGCCAGTGGAGGAGCAGCCAAAGACGAGCCACGAGGACCATGCGTCTGGACGAGGCAAGATGAGCTTGGCGTCCACAGTCGCGTCCACTGTGGCATCGGACTCTTCGTCTGCGATGGGCAGTTTGTCGGTGCAAGACTTGTTCCACCATGATGAGAATGAAATGATGTTCCGTGGGCCACAGTCGATCTCCGAGTCATCGGAATTCGACCGGTCGTTTGCGATTGTTTCACAAAGTACAGCCAACTACCACCAGCGGCCCACGACGGCTAATGACAGAGATACGTTTATGAGCACCGATGATCTCCATGATGATCACCAGGACAACGACTGGGCGTCCAAGAGCTACTACGGCCGAAGCCTGGCGCAGACGCGTGGCCAGCCCCAGCCCCAGCCCCAGCCCCACCATTACCCTAACTACCCAAGCCAAGACCGGTACGCCGAGCCGCCGTCCACCGCGCGGATGCATCGCCACCGACAAGAGCCACAGTATGAGTCCCGCACGCCTCGAGGCAGCGTGTACCAACAGTATCCACCAGACCAACGGATGCAGAGCCACACGCCACGAGGCGGCCATGGCAATTACCACGACCAGCAACGCACGGTGGTCACGCCGCGGGGTGGCGGCCACGACCCACGGATGCAAGCGCTCACGCCACGAGGCCAGCAGCAGCAGTCGCACACACCACGTGGAGGAGACCCACGCGGGTCCATGCAGCACTATGGAAGCAGCCGTCCCCACGAGAACCGGATCCAGCTGGCACATCAACAGCGTGGCCTCGTGCCCATGCGCTCGGCCACTGCCACGTCCATGGCACCGTCGCCTCGTCTGGCGCGCCACCACTCGGCTGATGCGACCCGAGACCAAATGCTTTCACGGATGCAGCACCTCTCGCAGCTCGCTGAGGAGACCTACAACACGACCCGGGACAACGAACACTTATTGACGCGCATGCAGACCAACAATACCAACAACAATGGCCCCAAGGCGCTGGAAAGCCGCAACCGGTTTTTCTACTATTAATTCAACCACGTGGACGTTGGAATTCACGATCCAGCAAAACACATCAGACAGGGCTGGTAGGTTGAGGACCAGAACGAGAGAGAGAGAGAGAGAGAGAGAGATTTTTTGAAGTTATAGTGTAATTTTTGTGAAGTCGAAGGATCTGTCCATGTAAAAATATTCCCGTGCTTCTTTTTTTTTTTTATTTGAATGCCTGTGAAAAAAAAAAACATTTTTTTGGAATTGTTTGTCCTACGTATTCACCACAAAGAAGAGGAACAGGACTGTACATTAACGTTGCTTCACCGAGACATCGCTGTAACGACCTCGCTGAGAGAGAGAGACGCCAGAGATCAGAGGCCAGAGACCACAGCGATCATCCTCCATGTGTCCTGGCCTCGCCTCCAAGGACCGGAAAAAAGGAGATTGGGAACTTCCTTTTTTCCGGAAGGAACTGCAGTACAGCTGCAGTTCCCTCCCCCGCTGTCCATCTGGAGCCCCCCGTTTTACGCGTGTTCATGTGAAACCTCATCAAAAAAATATCATTTTTGTGGCGGCCCTCGTCCACGCACTTGCACTAAAATGGATCACTTCACTTGTCTTCAATTGTCTACGGTACACATGGGCAGTTGTCTTCATCCCAACAACAATCCACCGTGGATGCACGCCACACCTCCAATCATTTTTCAACTGCATCATCAAGTCCAGAAGAATAATAAACGTTCGCGAAAATCAATCAACCGAACCGAGACGCTGCTGGTCCCACACTGTTCGGTGGGAGAGCATGACGTGATGGAGACAGCATTCAGTATACTATATTAACAGCAAATGTGTCAACAAGCTTCAATCACAAATGGGGAACACGATGGATTTTACGATCTTAAATCAGTACGCTAGAACACACCGAGCCCTCGTTCCCGCAACCGAATCCATTTGTCGATTTTTTCCCGCCTGTCATCCATCACCTGGGGTCGATCAGACATGTGGCATGTCGCGTTCTTGCTGGACGCTTGATATGCGCATGGAAATCCATATTGAATGGTACAGTACAACGCACATAGTCACGTGAGGCGACCGCAGAGAATGAGAGGAATTTCTGCGCAATATTCGTTGTGCTCTATCCGGATACGATACGCTGGTTTCCAATACCCAGTACCTGATTCTGATCCGCTGCTCGAATGGAAAACAAGAAAAAAACAAGAAGTGGCCCTTTTTTGTTTGTTTGTGGTGTTTGACTCGGTGCGCAAGTGCGACCATACGGCATATGATATCCCTCCCTGTTGTAGTGTCGGCCCAATAAGATGTGTACCTGTCATCATACATATTTAAGCATCACAGTTAAAGATCCGATGGTGCATGTTATAATGCATAACTTGGCATAACGCATATGTGCGTAACCTGGCTGATAATTCGGGAAAAATGTCTTGCATTCACAACCAATGTGGCCCAGGCAGCCTGCGCTTGCAGCACGTGGCGGCGCACTGTTGCAAAAAACCAAAGGCTTCAAAACGAGCAAGTGTTGGTTGGGAAGCTTGACTCTGGGTTGTTCCCCTCCTTCCTCCCTTCCATGATTGAGATTGGAAGTGGCGAACGCCGACTGGACCCACGTCGTCCCTTCTCATCACTCTCCCTTCGGTCGTACGTGGGCCGCTTTTTGCGCTGCAGTCAAAGCGCCCCATATTCCCTCCCTCCCCCTTCACCGCCTCGACCACCCTCACCGCCAGTTGTGGAAGCGCCATACAGTACTATCGTCGTCGTCAGTCTCCAGTCTCCATCAGCATCGCCACAAGAGCACAAAGGCAGAATGTCTGGGTTTCCAGTACCGCGCAGCGACTTGCCCAGTGTTCGCGTCACGCCGGAAGAGTACACGCTGAGAAAGCAGCAAGCCGACCAGCTCCTGCAGCGCACGCTCCATCAGTTTGAAGAGTTTGCCGATATTAATCGGCGCCACGTCGACAACCGTCGATGGAAACAGGACGCCAGCAAAGAGCGGCTGCGGCTCTACAAAGAGCGCAAGTCTTCTTCCTCTTCCTCTTCTTCCTCTTCATCACCCAGTGAAAACAAAAAAGCCTGGCTGCTTGTCGGTGAGACCAACGGCCGAGTGGAAGACGCGCTGTACGCGTTTTCCTGCGAGAGCCACGTGGAACACGCGCTGCTCACGCAGTTTCTCTATGACGACATCTCCGACTGTACCATTTTGCGCATGCTGGAGCAGGGCCACGAACATGACCCGTACCGGTCGTTTGCCTACAAATGGTTTGTCAAGCCACCAACGTCCTCGTCCAAGTTTGCCAGGGATATCGTGTACATGGAATCCAGCGGCACGACGCTCACCAACCATGGCAAAGAAATCGGGTTCCATTTGATCCAGTCGCTGGATATCGCTGGATTTCCAGCGCTTTCATCCAGAAATTGCGTGCGCTCATCACGTGGCCAATCGATCCGCACGTTGTTTCGCCAGGCCACGGATACGACCGTCGAGGTGTTTATGATGGCGGAGCTTGATGCGCCTGAAAGCCGAGGAGGCTTGCTGCGGAGCTCCTTGTCCTCTTCCTCCTCCTCGTCCTCGTCCTCTTCGGCTGGCTCCTCCGTGTTGACAAGCGATTCCTTGTTTGCGATCGCGCATACTTCGATCAAGTGTGGCGAAACCAAGCGACTCACACTACTCATTGATGAGTGCCGCCAAATGCGCATGAGCCAGTCGCGACGGGGCAGCACCTTTGCGTACCACGAAGAAGCTGTGCTGTGTTCCATGTGCCGCCAAGAAAAGAAACGCTTCAACACCATCACGTTGACCGATTGTGAAGTGTGCAGCACGACGATTTGTAACAAATGCCGTGAAAACAGGCGCATCTTTGTGTTCGATACAAACCCACAGCAACAGCAGCGGAAGCCTCCGTCGATGACGGGCAAGTTTGAGCAAGTCAGTTGCTGCCAGACCTGTGCCTTCAATGCGCAACGCACACGGCCGGAGGCGCCAGCGTGGGCCAACCGCCGCGATTCGTCCGTGTCCAGTGAGTCGTCTTCTGGAATCATTTTGCCAACCACGCAGTTGCAATTGCGGTCGGTCAGTGTGGCCTCGACGGTCACTTCTGGACGCGCATCCAGTGATATCATGGGCGGCGCCCAGTCGTCGTCGACGTTCACGGGGAATGAAGACGATTTGAGTGGCCTGGCGGCTTCGACTTTACAGGTCAATGAGTTGATGGCCCAGTTGGCACTGGATGATGTGGATGGCCTGGGTGGCCGCATCTCGGTGGACAGTGAGGATGCGCTGGAGGATATTCCTGTTATGGTGCGCCAAAGCGAAGACTGGAACGCCAACGAGTCGATTGTGCTTGGCGGCCGCATCGACCCACGGCGCGCCATGGTGGCGCAACATCAACACCAGCAACAGCAACAGCAACAACAGCCACACTACCCATCGAGGCCTCCTCATGGGATGACGCCGCAGGCAGCCCACAACCATCAGATGCAGTTGTACTTGCGCATGCAGCAGCTCACGCAGCAAGCCGAGCAGACCTACCAGGCGGCGTCGCGCCCTCAGCAGTACGGGCAAGTGATGCCGCCCCACGCCAAAGGAAGCCGAGGAGAATAGATGTCAGTCAGTGGAGAAAGAGGAGAAGGAGTTAGAAAGTTGGTGGTTGATGTCCCTTTCCGGTACGAGCAGAGACTGGGAGGTATAGAGGGAGAGAGAGAGTTTGTTTGGTAACTAATACAGTGATTCAAAGTACGTGGACGATATCAGCCTTTTGATGAGGGATTCGACCAGAATGGAACTCCAGCAACCACACAGCTTTTTGATGTTGACTGTCAGGGTTGGCAAACACCCTGGTTTTAAGGACACAACACCCGTTGCTCTCCACAAATTAGTGCAG
Organism: Pythium monospermum; assembly: GCA_023336165.1. Classification (NCBI taxonomy): domain Eukaryota; phylum Oomycota; class Peronosporomycetes; order Pythiales; family Pythiaceae; genus Pythium; species Pythium monospermum. The sequence continues at coordinate 24,490 of JAADWJ010000001.1, forward strand.
AACTGTTTCATAGGACGTTCTTAAAACGAGGGAGAGCATGAAAGGTCGCCAACTCAGCATCTTATCTGTTGATGGAGCATCACCAAACATACAAACCATTGTCGACATTCAGCAAAGATAAACAAAATGGCGACGCTCAGCGTGACGCTTGTGCGCGCAAGAGACCTCGTGGCGAGTGACAATGCGCTGGAAGGCGATACCAGCGATCCTTTTGTCGTGTTCCAAGTGGGCAACGAAGTCCAGCAGAGCTCTTGCATCCACCAGCAGCTCAATCCCGAATGGCGGCCACGCGAAGTCTTTGATTTCCCAGTCATTCATGCACAAAAAGATCTCCTTAAAGTGCAAGTGTACGACTACGACACGTACAGCGCCCATGATTCGATCGGTACATTGGTGCTGCCAGTATCGAAATTTGCCCAGACACCCGATATCAGGCAACATGAAGTGTACTTTTTAGAGATCCCACAAGAATTCCACGCGCAGCAATGCCAAAGCATGATCGAACTGGACATTTGCTTCCACACGGACGCCAGCAAAGGCCACACGACGTTGCGCATGTGGGAAAATCAAGTCTGGTCCGTGGTCTCCGGATGGGTGTCATCGGATACTGAGATCTACAGGCGATACTCGAGCTTTGACGACACGGTGACGTCGCCACGCTTTGAACTGGCTGCCCCCAAGGCGCCGGAAGGCACCGACCCACAAGGCTGGGCCTACGTGCTGGACAGCAATCGAGACGAGAGTGGGTGGATGTACGCGTACAATTTTCTGGGCCCATTTGCGGTCACCAAGAACATGTCCAGCTATGTGAGGCGTCGACTATGGGAGAATAAGTGCGTACTCGCACAAGACCAGTAGATATTAATACACGCTATTATATTATAATCATACTGTGTATTTATAAATATAGTATACCAGTACGCTTTGGACTCAGCACGCACTTGCCATGCCGCTCAGATGCTGAAGCTGCTAGCCACAGGAATAATGAGAATCCCCATAATGGCTAAGATCGAGCGACCGCTGCTCTTGATCTTGATCTGTTGCACCGCCTCATAGTGTCATTTGAGTCGTTTCGACAACCATTTCCACCATGGCGACGGTCTCTGCCATCACAGGCCGCGTCTTTGCGGTCAAAGTGATCCTTGCGCAAGCGACGGGGCTCGCAGCAAGTGACTTGACAGGCAAAAGCGATCCGTATGTGACGTTCCAAGTCGACGGGCAGCATGCGAGAAGCTCCTGCCGCCCAGCGACTTGTGATCCAACGTGGACACCGATGGAGCACTTCGACTTCAAAGTCTCCGACCCGGAACACAAGCAACTCACGGTCCAAGTGCTGGACCATGATCTCATTACGCATGATGATCTGCTGGGCTCCGTGGCCATTGACTTGAAGCCATTCATTCAGAATGTATCCGACGATCTCAAGAAAAACCAAGTGACCAGTGCGTTTACGCTGGATGTGCCCAACGGATTCCACCGCCAGCAACTGCATAGTCAGATCCATCTATTGATCCGACTGATGCCATTGGAGAAAGCGGACCAAGTCTTGGAGTTGTGGGAAAACGAGTGCTGGAGCGTCGCCAAGGGGTGGCACACTGGCGAGGGCACGATCTTCCATCATCGCCAGCAGTGGAGCTCCGAGGACGGCCATGTATCCTCGTCACACTTTGCCGAAGTCGCACCAAAAGTACCCGACGGGTTTACGAGCCCAGGGTGGAGTTATTCAATCGGCAAGGGTGACCGAGAAGGTTGGTTGTACGCCACGACTTTCGCTGGCCCGTGGTACAGCGAGAGCAACGCTGTCGGCATGGTACGCAGGCGTAAATGGATCAATCCATGCCAACGGATTAGTTCCAAAGCGGATGGCTCGCCAAGGCATATCGAAGTCACCCGTGGCTTCCAGTGATCTCAAAAAGAAAAAGTATCCAGGACACATTCCTTCCGCTAAATGTAAGCAAGCTTCGAGATAACTAGAGACCATCACCAAGGCGCTGGTTATGGGCGCCCAATAGCCCTATTATGACCGAAATGCATTGGAGAAGGCAATATTGATAACAGAGGTTATTTGTTGTCACGAGCAGTACCAAATATAGAAAAATTGGAAATTATTATCAAAATTATATTCATAAGAAAAAGAGAATTTCCAAAATTGTCAATGGTGGCTTTTTGTTGAGTATTTATTTCCGACGCTCTTGGGTGTGTGTTTTGTTTTTTTGGTTTTTGCGGTTGGTGTATTAACGAAAAATCAAATTGTCTAGGGGCGCCACGCCATGGCATGTCAGTCGATGCATATGTATCTTAAGCAAGCTTCGAGATAATAAATCCTATGCAATTTGCTGCGAGTTGTTCTATATCAGTACAAACTTCAACATCCCCCCAAAAAGACAAACTGAAAGAAGTTGAAACTGATTTCCTTTCCTCACCGGTCGCATGCAAGAGGCCTTGTGGTATCGCTAGACTCAAGAGACGATTGCTCCCGCCATCATCAACTATGGACGACCCAACTTCTTCCGCTTCTGCTGGTGATGGCGCCGCCCCCGCCACCACAGCGGCGGCGTCCCCTGCGCCGTCCACCGCGTTGAAGCTGTCGTGGTCCTTTGGGTTCAACAAAGACCTCGTGAACGGCGTCCACAACCTCACGACTGACACGCGTCGCGCCATCTTTTACACCGCAGCACACACAGGCGTGATCTACGACTACGCGCAGCGCCAGCAAAAGCTCCTGCAGGGCCATTGCCACCCGATCTCGTGCTGCGTCGTGAGCGAAGATAAGCGGTGGATCGTCACGGCCGATAGTGGCAATGAGTCCATGATTGTCGTATGGGATGCGGTGACAGGGAACCCGATCAAGACCATCTTCCAGCCCCACCCTCATGGTGTCCAGGCCATCGATATCTCACCTGATGCGCTTTTCCTGGTCACACTGAGTGCCGTCGCCTCTAGTACTACCAGTAGTGGTGGACATAGTGAGACCAAGACAAAGCCCAAAAAGCCACGGTTCCGCCAAGAGCTGAGTGTATGGGAATGGACGTCGGCAGCGGCCAGTCACGGCGCTCTCCACTCCAGCTTTGTCGCCACTGAAGATATCCAGCACTCGGTGCGCTTTAACACCTACGATATCCGAGAAATCATCACAAACGGCAAGCAACGCGTGATTTTTTGGAACTGGGCCGACCACAAATTGCTTTTTTATTCGCCGTCGCTTGCTCAAAAAGATTTCCGCCAAGTGATCGGCAATTTCACACAGTCGTTGTTTGTGCCAGACTCGAAGCAAGCGCTCACGGGCACCGAGGACGGCGATCTGGTGCTGTGGGATGTGGTCGCCACTGACGATCTGGGCCGCCACGGCCACTCTGGCGCAGGCGCAGAGGATGCCAGTGGTTCTGGTCTGGATGACCGGTTCCCGGATCGAAGAGCTGTGAAAATCGTACGGCTTGTGAGCAGCTCCGATCCAAATAAGAAAGTCGCGATCCGCCAAATCACCGATATGGACGGGTACTTGGTGCTTGGCTCCAGTGACGGCGCCGTGCGGTTTTACGATTTTGATTTTCGACTTGTCGCATGGTTTGAAGATTTGAACGCTGGCTCCGTTTTGTCGATTTCATTCGCGCAGACCACGTCGTCTGATGCACTGCTGCATCACACTGGAGCAAGCAAAGACAAGGACAAGCATGGCGCTGCTCAAGCTTCAGGCTCGCGTCGCTCCCATGTCTCAGGCGATGGCAATACCGCGAATACGACGGACGATGAAGAGTTTTTCCACGTTCCGGATTTCATCGTCGCCACCTCGTCGGCGTTTATCGTCGGCATGAGTGCCAACCTGTTTGCCCAGCATGAGCCGGACAAGCGCCGCGGCACGTTGCTCATGCAAGGCATCAACGACGAGATCCACGGGCTCGCGTGCCACCCAAGGCATACCCAAGTCGCGATCAGTTCGTACTCGGGTGTGCTTCAACTGTGGGACTACCAGGCCAAGCGGCTGCTCATGATGCGCAAGTTTGACACAGACAAGTACAGACCGCAATGTCTCACGTTCAGTCCCGAAGGTAAAAAGCTTTTTATTGGCTTTACAAGCGGCGTGATCAAGATTGTCCACGCGCAAACGCTGGTCGATTTGTCCATGTTGAGGCTTTCGAAAGTGGCCATCACGGATATCCGCATCAGCAGCGATGCGAGTCTTTTTGTCGCTGTGGATGCTAATTTGTACTTGGGCATGTGGCGCGCCAAGGCGTCGGCTTCTCAGCAAGCCGCCGCGGCTACCCAAACAGCTGCACCAGTACCAGGAGGAACAACAGCCAGTGACCAAGAAGACGCGGTGCTGGCGAATGACTGGACGTACTTGGGCCGTTGCCGAGCGCATGCCAAGCCGCTCACTGGAATCGAGTTTTTCCAGACAAACGATGGCACGCCGTTGCTTGTCTCGGTCTCCGAGGACAAGACGCTAGTCGAGTACTGCCTTAGCCGCTCTAGCATCGTCGATGGCATCGTGCTCACGCAATCGCCAATGAAAATCGAGCAAAGCGGCACACCAACTGCGTGCTGCTGGCATCCAGAGATGAAAAGCCTTCAAGAAGATATGCTGATCGTCGCCAACGATGAGTACAAGCTCAAGCAATGGAATGCCAACAATAAGATCTGCAGGAAGACCACGCTGGGCCCATCGTACGGTGGACCGATCAACCGGTTGATTCCTGTGGCCGCCAAGCCGTCGGCCTCGGGGCAAGCGGCTTCCGAACGGTACTGTGTGTACAGTACACATGAAAAAGTCGTCGGACTTCTCAAGCTCCCATTGGATGGCAACCCACATAAATCCATGGGGCTCATCGCCCACCCGGGAGAGATCAGTAACATGGACGTGTCCTTTGATGGCAACTTCTTGATGACCGCCGGTGGCAAAGACTTGGTGATCAACTTGTGGGAGATCCACACAAATGAACTGGATGCCGTGGAAGCCAGTTGCCTGGGCTCGGATGGCCTGGATCCATTTTTTGCGCTTCTGGAAGGCGGCAAACAAGGCGCGTTTTACGATGAAATCGTCGACTACTTTTACTTTGCACAGCTTCGCGTGCAAGGTGAAAATGCCACGGGGATGCGAGAAATCTCGGCGCGGATCCCGTTACAAGAGATCCCAAATGTGATGCGCGCGCTGGGCTTTTACCCAACCGAGCAAGAGATCCAGCATATGTGGAGCGAAGTCAAGTACTCGCAGTTTACGGAGACCACACAGGCCGTGGAGAGTATTGATTTACGCGAGTTCATCAAGCTCTACATCAACCACCGGCCAGTGTTTGGCATCGGCAAGAATGAAATTGAACGCGCTTTCCAAGTGCTAGCTGGCGGCAGTGGTAGTGGTACCAGCCACCCGAGTATCAAGTGGGAGACATTGCAGAAAAGGCTGCTCCACATGGGCGAGCAGATGACTGAAGATGAATTGAGAAGCTGTTTGGATGCGCTGCTGATCAGCGACGACGGTGGTGGTGAGACCCAGGTCTTGATGGAGCCCCAGTACACGGCGCTGAGCTTTGCCGATAAAGTGCTGGGCTTTGATGACTACGAAACACTCGAACAAGGCGATCAAGACCAACCCGTAGGCGCTTAGAAACAAGAAGGATAAGAACAAGTACAAAATCGTGTTAAAACATTGTTTTTTAACAGGTCATGATCGCATAGCTACACTCAGAGGGCAAGTCGTCTTCGCCGTCTCCATGGAACATGAGCTCATCGACCGAAACACACGCTTCTTGCTGATTTGTCTGCTGCTGTTTCTTCTGTGTGGCGGACGCCCATCCGAGCTCAAGAGGGTTGCTCTTTTCCCCATTGGGCGATGCTGCGAGAAGCCAGGAACACATTTTTTCATGGAGCGTGGGGCTCGTCGCTGCTGGCTTCTTTGCTCCAAACGACCAGGAAGGCATTTCAAATTTCTCGATCTTGTAAGAGGAAGTATTAGAAGTCGCTTCTTTCTCTTTGTATGACAAGTACGCGTCACCGAGGCTTGCTGGAATCGAGCACGCGCGCTTTCGAGAAGCTGGGATGGTCTCTGTGTCTGGCTTGTCGTCGATCTTGAAGTCAAAGGCGTCGACGATCGAGACCAAGATACGGTCCAGCACGGCCTGTGCCGAGTACTGGCGACGCAGCACTTCCCCTCCCAGCAACGAGTGGCGCTGTGGACCGATCATACTTGGTGGCGGGTAATGGTTTGTATGTACGCTGCTTGGAGCGTTGGGTGAGAATTTCGAATCCGAATGGGATGTTGTTGCCAACACTCAGTCAAATTGAGATCTGACTGACAAAGACACCGAGCGCATTCGGCGGCGATGGCTCCATTGCGCGCTGCTTGCGGGGCCGTTGTATTGAGTGGCGGTTGGTGCGGAATAGAAGAGAGCACGGAGAGCTCAATGCATTTTTGGCAGATGGGATGTGGTGGACCTGCTGGTTGCACAAGTTGTGCAACCAGCAGGTCCACAGACAAAATGAACCACAACGTCACTGGCAAAGGAGTGATGGTGATGTTGAACACTCCTGGTTATTTAATTGGCTGATAGTCGATAGATAAATCATGATTGGGTGAAATTACACCTGAGAGCTAACTAGAAAGTACACACTATGTTCAACTTGGAGACCGGCTGGGCTGAACAGACCGTGGTGCGGTGCGTTAGCTACACTGTATTGCCCAACAGTGATTGTGGTTTTGGGCGAAACCCAGCAACAGCAGCGAGCCATTGCCATCGACATAGAGGATACGTGTATGTGTGCTGTGATGTGCGAGCGCGGTCGATGACGGAGCCAGTGACGCGTTTTCCTCCAGTTCCCCAGAGGTGGTCGAAAATATGGTCAAGTTTCTGCAGCTCACGACGCTCGTACTGTTCGCCCTGAGCGTGGTGCACGCGCACAGCCTGGATACGCGCTGGGGCGATCTGCCATTGACCTCGCAGGACCCTCTTGAGCTCTCCGTCGATGCGGCAGTGTCTTTGGCCGACGCAGAGACGCTGCTGGAAAGCACAAACACCAGTCGCGCCAGTCGAGCGCAGTTGTTCCATGAGATCGGCGAGCGGCATCTTCTCAAGACTGGAAATACCCACCATGCTGCTAATTTCCTACGTGCCAGCGCTGCGCTGGGTAATTCGAATGCCCAGTTTCTCGTCGGTGCGCTGGTCGCTACCAACGGTACGATCCCAGGCGCAGCATCTTCAGCAGCAGCAGAATCCACTCTCTTTTATCATTTTGCATCGCAAGGCGGCTCCGTGGCTGCCTCCTTAGTGCTTGGATACCGCCACCTCCATGGGTACGGGACGCCACGGTCTTGTAGCACTGCGCTTCGCCACTACAAAGTCGCTGTGGATGACGTCATGCGCCACAAGCGCGGCTTACCCAATCCCAACTTGCCCATCCAATACTTTTCCAGCCCTCAAGCTACACGGCTCAACGATGACCAGCACAAGCTCCCGAGTACGGATGATGACGAGCGCCAAAGTGTGGACTACTTGCGCCAGCGAGCCTCCCAGTCGTCCAACACCGAACTGCTGATCCGCACAGCGAGTCTCGTGCTGTTCAGTGATCTCTATCAACGAGGGATTCCCAGCGATTTGGAGATCGCTTACAAAGAGGCCAAGGGGCTACTCCACCAGGCTGCGACGCTGGGCAGTGGCTTGGCAAAGGCGCTGCTAGGCCATGTTTACGCGTACGGACTCGCAGGCAGCGAACTAGACGTGGACAAGGCGATCCAATTCTACCAAGACGCACTGAATGCCACGACTATGGACGGTCACTCTGAACCAGCCAGTGGTCTTGGCCTGGTCTACTTCCACGGTCTCGGGAGCCAACCCATCAACTATGAGCAGGCAATGACTCTCCTCCAAGCCGCAGCAGGCGCGGGCCACGCGGACGGCGTGTACAACGCTGCCCTTTTGTTGACCCACGCCAAGCCACAACGATCTATTGAGTACTTGCAAGCCGCAGCGGATGTGGGCCACGTTGGAGCGGTTTTTGAGCTCGCACGGCGCAAAGAAAGGCTGATTTTTAGGGGCCACCAAGACAACGACCACGGTGAGCAAGACTCGCGTTGTAGAGCCGTCGTGGAGTTGTACAGGCAAGTCGCAGGGTACAACGCGGACGGAAGGGAGCTGCTGCGCCACGCAGAGCAGGCATTCCTCGAAGCGCGTTATGCCCACTCGCTCAGCTTGTACTTGGTCGCAGCAGAAATGGGCTACCAAGTCGCTGAGCACAACGCCGCATGGCTGCTGGAACGGTATGTGTTCTCCACACAAAAAGAGATGGCTGGTAGTCGTCTCTATACCCGCCTCGTGGAGAGAGGGATGCGTCAGCAGAGCGCCGATGCATTTGTCCAGAGCGGTGATTTGGAGTTTGCGCAAGGCAAGTATGCTATCGCGATGGAGCGGTACGTGCGTGCTATTCGCTTGGACCCATCCCATCCCAGAGCACTGTACAGTGCTGGATATATGTGTGAGCATGGTCTTGGAACTGCAGGTGGCGGTACAGATCTGGCCAATGCTCGGTGGTATTATAAGCAAGCAGCACAGAATGAGCCTTCCATGGCGTATGTAATCATGCTACTGCAGTGGATAATCGATACAAAGCTGCTTGTCGAGCGGATCGTAGAGATCGTCCATGCGGTGGTAGAGGCAGCAACAGCCAGGTCGTAAACAGGCACAGCAGGCACCGCCGACAGAAACGTGGAAAAGCGAGTCTAAAATGTCGATCCCTAAACGGGTTTTTATATCTATTTTACGGTAAAACACAAATGCTTCAATGATGTTTTATGTGTATGAGACTAGGCGTATGTCAAACTGCCGGGTCGTGTCCTGTCACGCCAACTCAGTCTTCTCGTTGTTGTTACCCCAACGCCGTCACTCTTTCATTTTGCTCCCACTGAACAATGCGGTCGTTTTACGAGACGCGCTTGTTTATGCGCGCCAACAAACGCATGGTGGAAATTGAATTCCAGGAAGATGAAAATGACAGCGACGGCAGTGACGCAGCTGCAGCCCAAGCCAATGATATTCAAGTCGTTTTCGTCCTTCGCACCTCCATGAAGCTCAAGCGCATGTTCCATGTGTTTGCGGACCGTGTGGGCGTCCCTGTGGCGTCGTTACGGTTCACGCTGGACGGCGATGAAGTGAGTGGCGAGGATACCGCAAGTGAACTGCATCTTCAAAACTTGGAGACCATCCAGTGCCACTGGAAACCCATCGCTTTGTGGGTCGTAGATGGCAAGCAGCTCACCGAAATGGTGGTCAAGCCGTCGATGATGTTGCAGCGGTTTTTTGACGCGTACGAAAAGCGTGCTGGACGGGCCATTTCGGTCACGAAGAGGGAGTTTTATTTCCAAGGAAAGAGTCTGAAGGGGGACCACAAAATCCACGATGTGGCGCTTCGCGACCAAGACGTGATCCTCTGCAAGTCAATGTGATACCGAGTACTGGGCCAGGCCAAGCGTATGGCGAGTCTGACTTCAGGTCGCGATCTGGGGAGTGCCTTGCGTGCTCGGGTTCTGTTTGTGCATGTCCAAATGGAAAATGTTTTTGTGTAATACCAGTAACGTATTGTTATTTTTTTAAAAAAATCGTTTATTATTTTGATGGTGTTTACAAAATGGCTTGGTTTGTTTTTGTGGAGATGAGATCCAACCAGTTGGACACTTTGGTTTTGATCGATGGCTGCGTCGCTCTTGACGCTGCGTCCATAAAAGGCATGGACCATGATCGCAAAAACGAATGGATCCGACCAGACAAAGCCTCATCACTGCCACGTTCGTACCGGACCAGTGGTAGTGCCACTTCGTGAGCGGTACATTGCACATGCGTGGTTTTCTCTCGCTCATTCCATCGCCGCCAGGCGGTCGTATCCTCATCACTCGGTTCGTGGTTGTCCATCGGTGGCTCCACAGAGTGTGAGCGCGCCTCTTGATAGTGCCTCACAAGGCAGTTTCCACAGTACTCCTGCGTCGTGACCCGCACTGGTTTGTCGATCGTATTGTGGTGGAGCAACGCCCAGTTGATGCCTTTAAAGCATGCATGGGCCTTGATTTCTGTCGAGCCGCCTCGGTGGCCAAGCCGACGATTTGGGTCCACAGTGAGCAACCCACGAAGCAAGTCTTTCCAGTGGCCACTCACCCGTGGGAACGCTGGGAAATGGAGTTTTCCCGTCAAGATGCGACGAAACAGATCCTTGGTGGAAGTGGTTGGCTGCATGTCGCTCTGCTGGAAGGGAGAGACGCCGTAGAGAAGCTCGTACAGTAAACAGCCCAGCGCCCACCAGTCCACATCCGTGGACTGCACTGTGGCTTGCTGGATCATCTCTGGCGGCATGAATGCGAGCGTGCCAACAAGAGAGTTGGACCGCAGCCGCACACGGTCGTCCACACCTCCGTGTGGATACTGCTGTTGCTGGTGGCAGTCGTCGTATCTGTCTTGCTCTGAGTCTTGGCTTGCCTCGTCATCTGAGTCTGAGTCCATCTCATCCACCAAGCCCACGGTGTGGTCCCCGTCTGTGGATGGCGAGGCCGTGGTCGGTGTGCCCAGTGGCTTTGCCGCGTCCCCAGTATTAATATATCGATGCAAACGCGATAATCCAAAAGGAAGTCCTTCATGGGCGACACCAAAGTCTGTCAGCCGGATATGGCCATCACCACCGATCAACACATTCTGTGGCTTGAGATCTCTGTACACAAAGCCCATGGTGTGGATGTATTCAAGCGCTTGGATGATCTCGGTGGCATAGAACCGCACTGCTTGTTCGGACAGTTTGCCGCCGCAATGCACACGAACATCGTCCAGCGTTCCACCGCGTTGGAAGCCCAAGATGAGATAGAGTCGCGCGCTGTCGTGGAAGGACTCGTGGAGATCACAGACAAATGGATGGTGGTGGACAAGCCGAAGGATGTGTTTCTCTCGTTGCGCATTGCATGTCTGTCATGGGTATACACCAAACAGTCAGTTCACTTCCTCATCATACAGAGAGAGGGGGGGGAGCGCGAGTAGTGGAAGACGTACCCGCCGTGTCCATGGCTGCTGCAAAGAGCAAGCCTGCACTTTCATCGCGAAAAGAATTTGTGTGGTGATGTGGCGCACCAGGTAGACGACTGCGGCGCCACCGTGGCCGAGCACACCGATGCGCTCATAGTCTGATAGTGACGCTTGTGGTTGTGATTGCCCTCTGGATGCGTTGTCTTTTCGCTCGCGTGCTTCTGCTGCCTCTTGACTCCATCGTTGCAGCAAGCGGAAACGAACCGAGCAGCGCACATATAGAATTGTGCGTCGCCATGCACGGCGCGTTGCGCCACTATTGTCTGCAGCCGATGCCATGGCACGCTGTGGAATGCGCCCTTCCGACTCCATTTGGCGTTGGTTCTTGAGCCGGGAAGTGTCAACTGGGTGACGGGCAAAAGTTTCTTGGGTTCGCGCACCTGATGCGACGATTGGGTGCAAATGAGATAAAAATGAGATGGTTACGAACTGATATTGCTATTGAACCATTAGGACCTCTATTAAGGGTATGATTCCAGGTCATCCCTCCGAATGGCAATTCACTCTTCTTCATGCTCGGAAGCCATGCTTGGCGTGGGATGGAGAGGACGGATACTCCAGTCGAATTTCATGGGTGGCCTTGTGGATCGTGAGCTTGGAAGCGCCTGAAATAGTATCAAACATGCCTGGAATAAGACCACGATGGTGGCGAGAGATCGTCAACAACTTGGTGTAGAAGCCACGCTGTGCGAGAAGCCGTCGATACCAGAGCTGTAAGAACACACACGCAGACTCTCTTTCACCCGCAGTGACTCGATCCTCACATTGTTTAACTGCAGCGCTGAAATTGATGACCGACATGTCAAACAGCCGCAAGCGAGTCTCGAATTCTTGGAGGTTGGCTTGATCGAAAGGTGGAACAAGAAGCCGCCATGCATGCAAGACACGCTCACGGCAGAACTGCATTTGCCCGTGGATTGATGTCAGATGTTCCATGATCTGGATTCGCCATCTCGGTGGAATGATGGACGCATGCAGCCACAGTGGCACGTCGTCCATCATCTGATCGAATTCATGGGCTTGCAGCAGAAGCTTCTGCGTGAGATCTGCGCATTCCAATCGTTTCTTGGATTCTCGGTGGCGTCTTCTGGTCTCCTCAGATAGGTGGCCACCTATAGCGCCTGCGCCAGCAGCAATGGATATGCTGCCTCGGTGGCCAGCGGGCACTGCCCGGACATTGCGTAGTGTATCCGCGTACTGTCGGGCTGAGTGGTCCTGTGATGGCCCACCAGAGAAGCTTGGCTTCTTCGTCCGGGCAGGTGGCCGCAGCAGCGCGGCGCCATCAGTTTGGCTACTGTTGCGTCGTGAGGGACGATGGCGTGGACTTGGGCTCTTCGTGTCGGCACCAACAGCTACGCCAAGATCACTCGTGGACTCGGGCTCGATTTGAAACTGGTCTCCTTTTTCGCCGTCATTCTCAGTCGCCAACGACCCGTCGTCATCTGAATCGAACGATAGAGATCCAGAGTCGGAGGACCCAATAGAGTCCCTCGGCGAGTGCTCGTCCGATGAGGATGACATCAAGAAACAGACAAAGTGTAGGTGTCCTTTCAGAGTTATTTTGCACACGTTACTATAGTGACATTCAGGACCATGTTCCAAAAGAGTGACATGAATTCTCACGAATCAGCAGCGGGAAAAAATGATCCAACGAGGAAGAGCGCAAGCTGCTCGCTCTCTTTCCGCGTGGGGGTGGAGTCTGAGCAGCAGACATGGGGCGATTGCAACTCGTGGGTGGCGAGTAGAGAAGCGTATGTTCTGTGTTGCGGCAGACGAAGACAAATACCTGGAACTCAAGCAGCTCAAAGACATCAAGAGGTACGTCACGACTCGTTTCACCAGTAAATCCAACGTATTCTTATCAATTTGCTGCGCAGCGAAGAGTTTTACGACGAACAAAATTTGCATCGTCGGTACTTTTACTACATTGACTTGCAAGGGCGGCTCTTCTTGGAGAACACGCGGCCGAAAAACATTGCCACGTCGCTGAAAAGCGCAAAATTCTTGCGGTTTTTCTTCTCGCAAGTGCAATCCAATCGATTACAGCCTGGTGGAGACTTGCAGCAAGAGAAAGAGCAAGAGATCGCACCGTTTCTGGAGTATCCGTACCGCTCGCCGTGTGGGAAAGAAATGAATTTCATCAAGTGCGCCGACCGCCCTCTTGTATTTGACGATTTGCGGCCATGTGAAGGAGCAAAAGGACAAGCAGAAGCAGACGCACCCAAGTGGGAGTTTGTGTTTGGTGGCGGGGAGCTCACCATGCCGTTCCAACCGGATGCGCTCAAGATCTCACTTTCCACTGGACGGCTTTACCATGATCTGGATACCAAGCATTTTCCAAGTGGAAGCCCAGAATCCATTGGGCTCGTCAAGTCGCAGCTTGCCGTAGAACTTGGAAGAACCATCCAGTTACACGATGATCCCGGATCCTTGGAAGATGTCACTTCGGAAGACGACGCCTCGATCATCGGTGAATTCGAATGGCGAGGCAAAACGTATCCAGTGCGGGGCATACCGTAGAAGCCGATGAGATAGGCGTTGCCTCCATCGCTGGGTACTGTGGTGTTTTATACTGTATGGACTGATACTGGTACCGGTACATACATGTGCAATTCCGTTCCGCTCAACTGGTGGGTCATCATGTTGAAGATCGATATGCCATGAGACAAAACACAAAACCTAAAATAGAAATTTTCCCCAAAAATCTGTTACCTACAAAACATTTGCCTAATTCAGTAGGTTTACTGTGTTCCATCATTCTTCGCCTGACCAGAGTCCAGTTTTGAGCGAGAAAGAGAAGAGAGAATAATATCCGACCACCAACGGACCGCCCCAGCTCCCCATTCAACAAGACGCACGCGCGCATAGCGGATTGTACCGGTAGAGATTCAAGTGCGCTGTTTCTCACTCATCGGAGTGCTGCAGTTTCGTCATATCTCCATCGTGTGGTCCTGAGATATTTCTTTCTCTCGTCGGCACACTTCTTCAATACCTCTTTCTATGTGGAACCGCTGGACGCGCCACTGGACGAATACGAACAGAGGCAGAAACCACGCGAGGACACCACCACCAAAAGGGAGAGAAGAAGAAGAGCAAGAGTGTGCGGCAAAGGACAAGGACGCCAACCACACGTCATCACCGAAAGCCATGACGACGAGCAGATCATCCAAAAGTAGCAGCAAAATGGTGAATAAGAAGAAAGAGAGTCCGACCAAGACCCGCACGGGCAACGCGCTCGCACAGTTTATGATCTTGTCGGGTTTGACGGTTGTCGCGTACCAGTTTCTGCTCACGCGGCTCGTCTCCTCATCTCCAGAACAGGATTCTTTGGCCATCCATCCAGCAGCGCCGACCAGTCCATCGCCGTGGACGGACGCAGCGCTGGACAACCACCGTGCGAACCGAGCCAATGACGACGACGTGTACACGACGACCGAGTTTTCGTGTTTTATGGCCTGTGTGGGTCTCTTTGGACTCATGCAGCGCAAGAAAAACCGATCCCAAGAAGCCGAACAAGACGCTTTGGTTGAGGCGGCCGCGCACCGCCGGATGCTGGAGAAAATTCAAACACGCAAAAAGAAACACGACAACGACAGTGGTTGCGGCAATGGAAGCGTCAGCAGCATGGCATGCGAGGCATCGACGAATCATCCGTTGATGAAAGCAAGCGGCGCTCCATCACGTGATATGGTGGTGGCGATGATCTGTGACCTCCAAGTGGAGCTGTTCACTTTCTTATCCGCCGAAGATTTGATCACTTGTTCCGCGGTGAACAAATCGTGGCAAATTGTAGTCGGTGATGGAAGTGAAAAACTCTGGCGCGCTATTTTCACACGTGATTTCAAAGAAAATGGCGCACGGTTCCAGGGCCTTTTGCCTCGCATTTGTTTTCGCCAGTATTATTTTTTACACCGTGTCTCACGGGCTGTGGAAATCGCACGCTGGCTTGAAAAGACCCAGCAGCGTAAGTGTGTGGTGATTGAAGGCAAAGTGTTTGACGTGACGGATTTCTTGGAGTCGCATCCAGGCGGGTACCATGTCATTGGCGATGTGCTTGGCACGGACGCCTCGATTTTATGGGACCAGTTCCAGCATTCTGCCGAAGCGAAAGAAATGATGAAAGAGTTTATCGTGGAAGATGAGCTGTTGGAAACGCAAGCTAAGACCATCCAAGGATCCAGTCACCAGCAAAACCATCACAGCCATCACAGCCACCCGAGAACGCTGGCCATTGTGGAAAAGCGCTGGCAGCAACTCCACTGGTGTCTCGCGCATGCGCATCTCTTTGGCGATCTTTCCGATCCATTTCTGGATTTGTGTTTCAAGTTTGTCGTGTGGCGAACAACGAAATCCAGACCAAAGAGTCTCCGCATTGGGTAGAGCGATCCAGTGGCCTTATTCTCTCTCTCTCTCTCTCTCCTCTACAGTACTTGCTCCCAGTCGTTATATTTATTATGAGTCCGCAACACAAAACAAATGCAAGTATTTTCACAACAGTTCCGTCCGTACGAGCTACTACGTAGTATCTTATTTGAAGCAGCGCATGGTGACGCTGATCCGTTTGCCTGCGCATTTCTTCATCTTGGGCACGGCGTGTTTGTGGGTCTTTTGCGTGGTGCCGCCCATGACCAGCAAGTCGCCGTCCATGAGCAGCAACTCCAGTTTCTGTGGGTTTTGCGCCGACGCCCCCGCCGATCCAGTCGTGCGCGGCGTCATGACAAACCGTCTGGAGGCGCCCAGCGATACGGAGAAGATGGGCGCGTTCACGTGGAGCGCGCTTTCGTCGTCTGCGTGTGGACCGATGTAGTGGTCGCCATGCGCAAACCAGTTCACGAGTGAGCTCTTCAAGTACGATTCATTTGTCTGCTTGTTCACGACAAACGCCTGCAGTAACTCAACAAGAAACGAAAGCTCTTTTGGGAATGGCTTGGCTTCAAAAGTCGTACCAGAGAACCGGTACGAGGAGCCGTACGTTTGCTGGAACCGTGGTGTCGGCACGTCTTTGCCAAACATCTTGATGGTGTGGTGGAATTTTGGATGGAGATCCCAAAGCTTTTGGAACCAGTCGGCGTAAGGATGCTGGACGACTTGTTCTTCTTCTTGTTTCTCTGTGAAGCAGTGGTTGTAAATGCGGCGAAACCACTTGGGTACATAGTACACCCAACTGGCATGGTCGTCAGTCAGGTAGATCACGCGCGCGTCGCGGAACAGCTTGTCGACGTCCAGCGAAAGCGAGATGCACCGCGCACTGTCATGCGCCGCGGTGACCAAGTGGTCGCTGGTAAACTCTACACGCGACTCCACTGGTGTCCTAGATGAAGCAGTAGTGGCAATGCGAGGCTTCTTCGCACAAGCCTCTTCGAGTGCCTCATCGGGGTGCGTCGTTCGTTTGCGTTGCAAGTCCATTTTGGCGGAATGTGCTTCTTGGTGAGCATTGAACAGTGAAAGTGGCGCGCGTCGCATATTGTTTTATACCTGTTTTGGAGTAGAAGTTTCAATTACACCGTGTTTTGGTATGACATGTCCATTGTTTCCACCAGTTGATCGAACTCAGACACAAATTGGCGGGAAATGAAAGAATCATCTGTTCGAAAACAAGGTAGCACGATCGATGTTCTTTGATAAAATTAAGATTGCCACACCATTAGCTCCAACAAGACACAACGGTATAACTTCGCCATTTGAGGCTAAAAATGTACCCTACGAGCTCAGAAAACACCTTGTTATTATGACGCACGAAACTCGCCATACAGATGAGGAATGTAGTGGGAAAAAGGCATGAGCACTCGCGATGGGCATTTTTCTTTTATATTCTTGAATACGCCGTCACTTCAAGTACCGAAGTGTTACGTTCACTCGTCGATCTGTGCACCTCTTCATCTTTGGCAGTGCATGCTTGTGGGTTTGTTGCGTGGAACCGCCCATGATGAGCAGATCGCCATCGCCAAGCGTCAACTCCACTGTCCGTCTTCCTCCTTCGATCACCCCTTTTCGTACACGCGGTGTGAGGACGAACCGCCTGGACGCTTGTCCAAGCGTCAGTGAAAACACAGGCGACCCTCGCTCGATATTCGCGCCGTCATCGGAATGGGGCCCCATATAGTGGTCGCCGTCTTTGTACCAATTCACAAGCCCAGCCTTGAGATGGGTCGCTCCTGATTCAGGATCGACAAGCATCCGCTGGACGATGGAGACAGCATGCTCCAGCAGCTCTGGGAAGGGCTTTGCGTCAAAAGTCGCGCCAGAGAATCGGTGGGTCACTCCGTACGCTTGCTGGTAGCGAGGCGTACGGATCTCTTTCCCAAAGAGCTTGATCGTGCCGCATTCGAGTGGGTGCGAGTCCCACATCGCGTCAAACCAGTCTTCGTACGACAGCCGATGCTGCGGCTCCTTGTCTGCATGATCACTGGTGTTACAGTGTGCGTATATATGTTGATACCATTTAGGGACGTAGTAGACCCAACTGGCGCCGTCTTCCGTGAGCAAGATCTGGCGAGCGGGCTCTAAAATGTGCGCCACATCCAGTGTGCCAGAGACTTGCTGCGTGCTACGCGCGACTGCAGCAACAAGACTTGCACACTGGAACATCTCTGGAAAGTTGGAATCCGATGAGTGCTTTTGTTTCTTCTTGGCTGGTGGCGCGGTGGTGGCGCTTCTTTGGGTTTTCGCAGCGCGCCGTGGCGTTGACATGGTGGTGCTTTTGCGAAATGATGAATGCTGTGTCGTCACGAATTTGCGCGCGTCGCATAAATAATTGCAAAACGCACCTTGTATTGAACATTCTCAGCGCCGTTGCGCCGTTAATTGTCAGAGAACTCTCAACATTCCCACCACGAATAGCTCCCCACTTTGTTTGGTTTGGGATTTGGGCGCTGAAAACCTGATGGTCAACTTCAAATCTACAGTGTGTTCAATTAAACAATTCTCCAAAAAAGACCACAGCTTGTAGTGTATTTACAGATCTAGCCACATATTTTACCAATTACCCAATACTGTACAAACCACTCAATGTTGAAGCAACAACAAATGGAGGCGTTGGAGCTGAGTGAGGCGGAGGTCGTTCTGTGCGACCACGCCCTCGCGCTGAAACAGCAGCATTTCGCGTCAGGAAGTGTACGTCGACGGTCACTTCGAGATAGAGAGCATGATGTGGACGCCGACGGCATCTACACCATGATCACCGACGCAATTCCGGGCCAAACCGTGCCTCCAATCGATCGAACCTGGCTTGCGCTGTCGCCATTTCAAGATTTGAGCGGCACGCGCGTCGAGCAAATGGCGGTCACCACTGACAAAGACGTCAAGGGGCTTTTGCGCCGTCGAGCGCGCTTGTTGGATCTCATTGTTCGCCTTTCTTTGACTTCCAAATACGATTGGAAGACAACGTTCGACGTGGCTGCTGTGTCGTCTGGTGGTCGTGACAGTGGTCTCCACAGACGGCCATTTGCATGGAAAAACGTGCTGCAGAAACTAGCGTGCTCCACGTGGGGCGAGCCGTCCACTGCGCGCTGCCTTGTGGTGCTCCGTTGGCCGCAGCCGCGCTTCCTAATCGAATATCACCACGTATTGGCACCGGATAACTTTGGTGAGCTCCTCGAATACTTTCTCATGGGTCTGATCGTGGATGACCCAACGGATTACAAGGATATCGGCCAAGTACGAGATCTATTGGCGGAACCGGAGAAGAAGACGGCGGTGGCTTCGCCTCGCTGTGTGATTGAGTTGGCACTGGCGCTTGGCTGTGATCGCATCACCACGCCACTGCTCTATCAAATCATAGAGGCCCTGGAACGGTTCGCAGTCGCACAAGACAAGATTCTGCAAAGCGACGGCGCAAAGAACAGCGGCGTGTTGGGTGGCCACGCAAACGTCGAGTTCCGAGTCACCACGCTGCTGTTTACAGGCCAGTGTAAGCTCGTGAGCAATGCGCTGCAACAACTGGATGAGCTGATCAATCAGTCGGACAACCTTCATATTGACACCATCAGTCTCGGAAAGCTGAGGGAAGTGGAAGACCCGTCGCTTCAACAGTGTCTCACAGGGCTCACGACGAAGGCGGCACTGCGGCGGCTGTCGTGTACGAATGATGGGAAATCGTTTGCCGTGCTTGGGTCGGCGGTTCGATCCAAAAACACGATTCAAGAGCTCCATGTCTGCGACTCGGCGACCGAGATGCACACACTTGCTGCGTGGCTAGCGTTTGGCTTTTTCCATCGTGACTCGGCATCGGCCGTGCGTTCACTCAGCTTGGAGGTGCAAGGAAAGAGCGGCTTGGATGCGATCGAAAAGGAAGATGCGGTCTGTTCACCACAGTGGGTCGAAACGTTCCAGCGTGTATTAACCAGCGTCACGTCCTCCGAAGACCTCGCGCCCATAGACTTGGTCACTGGTACGCTCGGAGGAGGAGGCAAGCGAAGACAGGATCCGCCAGGCAAGCTGGAAAAAGTGGCCATGCCGAATGACAAGCGAGTGTTTGTCGCCGTCAAGCAAAACACCAAAGTGCGCCGACAGCCGCACCCACGCAGCGAGGTTGTCGCCTGCCTGGCAGCTGATACGGTGGCACCGCCGTGTTTTCAAGTCGTGCGACATGTGGCGACTGGGTGGCTCGCGATCGTTGTGCCTGGCGCTGGTGTCGGCTGGATCCCAGCCAAGGCCGTGACGGCAGAGCACATGATAGCAACGGCCATTGGCGAGCCACCATTTGGCATCAATACTCAACTCAAGTCGTTTGCTTGGATCGGCAGGTCTCGGTTATTGAGGGAAGCGTTGGAAGTGCAACACGCCAATGGGCTCGTTGCGTTACTCGCCATCATTGGCGAGCCTCTTGAAGCTCTCCACCTGCCAGACACAGAATTCGATGACGACCATCTTGAACCCATTCTTCGCTACTGTCCGAATCTGCGAGAGCTCAATTTGGCTGGCAACTATATCGGTGATCTCTCGCCGCTTGTTCAAGCCTATGCGAGCAACACGTGCCGCATTACGAGCCTCACGATCACAGGCAGGCAGATCGCCAGTGACGAGGTTGTTCGCCAGTGTGGAGCGATCCTATCAAGTGGAGCGCCGCTCGAGCGCCTGGCTCTGCGGATCTCCCCCATCCATCCAGACATTGAGCAAACCAACTTGCTGGAAGAGCTCTGCTCGGATCTACAGAGAGCCATCCGCTCGTCCACGACGCTCGAGTACATTCGCGTCCACTGCACGTACGCGGACAAACCACAAGTGCAAAAATGGTTGGCTTTGCCCCAGCCACTGGACGAGAAGACCCAAGTCGACGAGCCATATTTTGTCAGTCAGCCTTTGTCGATGCGTTGCAAGCTGGCGCTGGTCAGTGCGGTGGACCACGCAGCAGCCACTCAACAGCAAAGTGCACTGGGAAAGTTGGACGCCAGTGTGCTTCAGTGGATCATCGAGTTCGCACGACCCACGCAGTGCCGCCAGGTGGAAATTGCGGCGGATCTCCCCATTCTCACTTTGGTATAGTATAGGAATGTGATGGTGTACTGCGAAGAAGTATTGACAGTATATTTACGCAGTACAATTTGTTCATAGAGTACGGGCTTTCTGTTAGGCCTAGCTGCTCAACTTGGTATATTCCCAGCATCCTCACGCGCCTTGACGACTGTGGACACGACGGCCGCGATGGCTCCAACGACGCCAACCACAATACTCACGCTTGGCATGATCCGCTCCGAGAACCAGCTTTCATGGGTGTTGGACAGTTTGAGCTGACACGCCGCTGGTAAGATAAAGCAAAGCGAGATGCCAGCGAGTCCGCCCGTGAGACTGAGCACTGTGGTCGGATCATGGGCGTAAAAAATGGCGATCTGAGCGACAAGGATCAGTGGGATCGCTGTGAGAAAGTGGGAGCTCCACGCATTCGCCTGGTCATCCTCGTCGTATCCACTCATCGCGGTCTTCGCGGTTGCTTGGGAGGCGAAAAGCACATCTTGGTCATTTTCCTCCAGGTGGTTCGATGGCTTGCATAGGAAATGGGTCGTGTCGCGGCAAACGACCACTTCCAAGGCCACACAGGCGACTGCCGCGAGTGGGACAAGTGTCCAAAAAGGCAGCATCAAGTTGTCCTTGACAAAGTCATAGTTGTGGAGCAAATCGCTCTTGGTCATGCCAAGGAACGATAGGTACCCACCAATGCCAATGCTCAGTGCGATGGTCAGAGAGCCCAGCGTCGCGAGCCGGGAGATCCGAGTAAACGTGGACGTTGAGCGGTCTCGCATCGCGTAGAATGCATGGAAACTGTGGTGCTGACTCATGACGGACATGGTGAGGATGGCAAACGCTTGACACACTGTGGACGGCGGCACGGTGAGGTAGTCCCTGTCGTGCCCTAGCGATGACTTGGCGACGTTGGCGTCGTGGTCGGCCTTGGCCTTGACGACGACGCTGTAGGCAGCAGCGACTAGCACAATTGTGACAAGTGCAGGAGCTACACGCATGCGCTTGTACGAGTTGGCGTACAGGCAGTATGGAAGCGCCACAACCAATGTGAAAATCTCGGCAAACCAAAACTTGTCCGCGACAAGAATCAAGAAAGTGGAGGACGCTGTGCCCGGCTGGACGATGGGCTTTCCATCTGCGTCAAAGTCCATTTTGAGCCAATGGCCAAGTATGATCGGCATATCTTGAAACGCCACGGTAAACAACGCAATGATGAGGCCCAGCGAGGTGGTGAGTTGGGTCACTGCGACTGCAAACCCACCAAGCGGGCCGAACGCGAGCTTGGCGAGTCCTTGGAACGAGTAGATGCCTTGCTCCACACCGAGTTCCACGAGCCGCGTCCTGGTTGTATGTGTGACCATGCCAACGAAGACAAGCATGAAGATGCTCATGGCGAAGCCGCCCTGGAGGATCGCGTACGGCACCACGACCGCCGTGGCGCCGACCGAGGTCGCCATCATCGTCAAGATGACCCGTACTGGCGACGCATGTCCAGGGGCGAGTTGGTCCAGAGGCACAAAGTCACGTGGTGGTGAAAGCAAGTCGCTTTCCACGTGCGCTGTACCTTTGCCGTCATGGATATCGTATGGCGAGGCCTTTTCAGCCACGGGGAGCTTGTCGTAGTCACGGCTCTTGCGGTTCTTACGCGCTGTTTTGCCCATTTATTCTGACGCTCAAGTGCAAAGTGATACTGATCATGCGAACGACTGCAACACGAGATACCGGTACTGGAGCGTAGTGGCGCCGTGTTGCGATCTTTGTCTCACGTCTCTCCAAGTGCATCATGAGCCGCACATTACGGTACCGGTATCTAAATTTTGTTGTGGTGCTGTGAAAGGTCGTGATCAGCTCAGGTTGCAACATGGAGTCGTCAACGTACTTTTGATATCAACGGTTGCAGAATGGCAACTCATAATACGGTAACATTTAGCGTCATTACGTTATACTTTAGTGAAATGACGATACGGTTCTCCAGGTTAGAGCTCCGTGTAACTGCTGGGTGGTGCCTCCACTGATCCTGGATCTTGTGGTAGAGTAGCACTTGTGGATGGCTCCACGTCCTGCGTTGACTCTTTCGTATGCCGTCGCTTGTCTGACTTGCGTCTTCGACTGCTGGACTCTTCATCACCATTTCCCGTATTTGGATCATTCGCCGTCTCGGCATCGTTTTCGTTCGCGTCGGTCGTTGATTTATGGTGCTTCTTCTTCTTTTTCTTCTCCTTCTTCGTAGCGTCCGCTGCCGTCGGACTGGATACAAAAGACGACGATGACGTTGAGGTAATAGCACGCGAACTTCCGTCTTTGGCCAGCGATCGCGTACTACTACTTGCGGGCTGTTTCTTGAGAAGCTTGTCCCGCTGTGCTTGGCGTTGCTTGAGAATCAATTTCCTTTTGCGTTCTTTTTCTTGCGCTTGCAATTTCTGCCAATCGTCCTGGTAGGGAGAGACCTCCAGTGGCGCCATACCCAAGACCTCATCGTCAACGCTGGTCACTGACAGAGCCATGGAGCGTGAGGAGGTGGGTTGACTCAACACAGACTCGTCCTGGTGGCCCAGCGGCCAGTGGTCGACGCCTTGCTCTTGGTCTGGCATTGGCATTGACTCTGGCATTGGAGGAGGATCCATAGGCAGGGGCAGTGCGTGTTGACTGCCTCGTTTCTTGGGTTTGATCTCAAAACTGAAGGAATAATCGTCGCTACGTTCTTGTCCCCCTGACGCTGACTTTTTCCTGTCCAATCCATCATCTCCATCCGAATGAGAATCGCCGCCATCGCCGCCGCCAAGTAAATCGTCCAAGTTGAGACTTGGTGGAGGTCCCAACAAGTCCGAGTCGTTGTCGAGCAAACTATCGCGGAATTTGAATGCCTTGAATCGGCTCTGGAAAGTATTTGCTTCGGATAAATCCCATGGTTGATGGTCCGCCACAACAGAAACTGGCTCATCGACTTTTTCTTCACGCTGCTTTCGACTACTACCACGTCGTTTCTTTGAGCGCCCTCGTGGTTTCCTGTCGTGGTTGTCTTCGTCATCCAGTTGTTGTTTTTGGTCGTCGTCAAGCAAAGCGAGTGGGTCAAAGTCAACGGCAGCCGTTGTTTCATTCTCAACGGGTGGCGACGTGATCGATGACGGAGCAGCACTCACCATATCAAGGAGAGCCGTCTCCTCCACACCCTGCACGACGCCTTCGTCAAGGGGTACGCGGGTTGTCACTCCAGTCTCGGCGGCCGCCAACTCGGTCTCCTCCTCAGCTTGGTCATTGCCGTGGTCAACAGATGGTGCAATCACGACGGACGAAACCACTTTGATCCCGAGAGCGAAGGCTTGGTGGCTGTCCTGTTCTTCTTCACTGTCGCTAAAACCAGAGGTGATGTGACGAAGACTGCCATTGTATTTGGTCGAATCAGTCGTCGACACCAGAGACGCCATCACGTTTGCATCGTCGTCTTCGTCCGAGTCACTGGGTCGCGCTGTGACTTGTTGATTATCTACTCCAGACGCTGGTTGTTGTGGGTGGAAAATGGAAACAACCTGTGGTGCACGCTCTTCTTCGTCACCGTCCTTCTCATCCTGCGTCTGGAGCAGCAGCAAGTCAGTTGCGGACTTTGTCGATGGCATCTTTGATCTTCGGCGGCGATTCCGCAAGGTCTTTAGTGTCGACGAAAATTCTTCATCCGAGCAGACATCCGTTGGCTTGGTTTGATCATCAGCGATGGCGTTGCGGTCTGCGACTGCTTCAATAGTCTGGCGACTACTACCACCTCGGCGCTTGGAGGAACGACGAGGCTTCTTGTCCTCCGTGGTTGCCTGTTCTGGCGCCGCCTTTGTTTTCCTGTCGAGTGGCATCGCAGAGGCTTCCTCTGAAGAATACGACTCCTCTTCTTTCTTCTCCTTCTTTTTCATCAGTTTCCTCGTCTCCATCTCATCAACTTCATCCACAGTCGCAGAAGCCGACGCTGAGATTGCTGCTGGCGTTTCAAACAAAGAGCCCATATCCTCCCCACCGTCAGAATCGAAAAGCGCATCGATGGCATCCTTCTTCTTCTTTTTCTTTTCTTTCATTTGCGTCGCACTGGCCGTCATCTTGTCATATTGGTCACTTGCTGTCGTAGCAGTAGCCATAACCACTGATGTAGCCGTCTGGTACTGTCGCTCCTCTTCTTCTTCTTCATCGTCGTAACCAGCCGCTGGGATCTTTTTCGTATGACGACTGCTAGGCTTCGTCGTGGCGAATCGACTCTCCAATGGCTTGCGCTCTTCCTGTTGGTCGGATCCATCCGAGCCAGTCCACGAATCGCGCTTGGTGTGGCTTTGAGACCCACGGTTTGTCTTGCGCTTGGACAGTTTCTGAACTTCGGGTTCGCTGTGGCTACTGGTACCTCCATCACCACCACCACCACTGTCGTCTTTTGACTTGCCAATCTGGAAAAGCTTCTCGTAGCTGCTCATGCCCAGAACTTTTGTGTCCCCACTTTGTGGTTCATCATCAAACAGATCCGCAAATGAATCTTTCCGCTTGCGCTGACCAGATTTCGCAGTAGTGGTGCGGCTCTTGTCTTTATCTTTCCGAGACGATGACGGCCGGCGCTTGGCTTTTGGCTCGATGTTTTGTTTCATTTCAACCTGTTTGTCTTGGTCTTTGTCGCTGTCATCGCTGTCAAAGATACTTTGCTTCCTCCTCGCCGATTCTGACGGCGCGGGTGACTTGCGTCGCGTCCGCAGTAGTTGTTTCAGTGCCTCTAATTCACCTGCAAGTGTAGAGATCTTGTCTGCGATGATGCCATCAATCTCATCTGCAGGAGCATCTTCACGGACTGGCTCAAGTACCTCAGAGCGTCGTCGTACTGGGCTACTGTGTGGTTCTTCTCGTCTTTGTGGTTCACGCTTCCGTTCGCGATCGTAATCAGAAGAAGATCGTGAAGAATGGCGTTCACTTCGTCTCTCCACACCAGTGGTAGTTGCAGTGGCACTCGCGGAGACGTACGTACCCGAAGCCGTGTCAAAGACGTAGTCTTTTGGCTTTTCAAAATCGGCAAAGAAGTCGTCGATCGAGTCACTTGGTCGCGATTTCTTCTGCTTCTCGTGTCTGTTAGGCTTGATGTCATCCATGATTGACCGCATTTTTGGCTCATGCTCATGAGATCGCTCGTCATAATCACTGTGATACGGCGTAGTGGCTGTTTCTTCTTCTCTGCCAATGGTGGAACCCACTTGATATCCACCACCGCCATACGCCATCGACATAGTCTCGCGGCTGGCTGTGTAATACGTGCTTGGCGTGGCAAACGTTGTCGATTCATTCGACGACCGGAAGTTACTCACAGTATTCCACGACGTTTTCCCAGGCTCTTCACGTTCCTGTACTTTTGACTGGCGCAAGTCCTTCGTGAACAAGTCATCGTCTGCGTCGTCGTCTTCACGACGAGGCCGATCGAAACGGTCCACCCCAACAACAGCGGCACCGCCACCACTACGACTTCCTCTGTCATTTTGGCCACCAGTACTTGTCCACGATCGTGTCGGAAGATTCGAAGTACCCCGAGATGATGCGGCCGCAGAAGCGTGAGGCGAAGACCCCGTCGATATCTTCGTGGGCGAGTCGAAGAGGTCGTCAAATGTATCCCGTCTATTGCGTGTGGACGATTTGCGGCGTTGCTGCTTTTTGTTCTTGTCTACTATTTGTGGTGCTTGTTCCGCGGGCATACCCAACGATGACGCCATGGATGTGACAGAGTTATTGGTGGCGACGACGGAGGCTCGCAGGGCACTTTCCGCAAAACCAGTCGACGACGGAGCCAGGTAGCCACCCATGGTATGCCGAAAGGACCCATTGCGGTCATCAGAGCCTATCCCATTTGGCGTTTCTTGGAAGCGGTGGGTATCGACCATCGTGTACCGCACGCTCGCAATCGTACCTCTATCGGTGTATGTGTCTCGTTGAGAAGGGGCATAGTCGTCATATGTATCGCTGTCGAGGACAGACACCCCACCGAGACCCGCAGGTCGTGGCATCGTCGCTGAGACGATCAGTTCGCTGGGTGATGGCGGGGAGATCTGAGTCGCTGCTGGTGGTGGCGTCACTGCTATCGGTGGTTGGATGTGTGAAGTCGTGCGTGTCGAAGCTGGATGGTCCACCTCCTCTTGGACTGCCTTGGGTTGCTTGGAAATGCCAAAGAATCTCTTCAGAGCGCCAGAAAACCCATGACTCCCTCCTTCTTTTCGCTCATTTGACTGACTCGGGGTTGTTGCAACGGTAGATGCTGCGTTTGGAGGACTTGGCGCTTCAACAAGTGTAACGGAGCTCGTCTCACTCAGTGTTGGTGGTGCGACCACAGTCGTCGGACGTGGCATTTGCTTTGTGAGTTTTTTGGGCGGACCACGAGTCGCCATACTGTCGTAATAGCCAGGTGCATCGTCGACCACAAGGCTGTCGACATCATCATTGTAAAACGTCGGGCGATCCGTCAACGCATTCTTGAGTGACGCCGGCACAGGCGCTCTGTCAGTGAGAGTCGCTGTCGAGGCGGACGATGCGGAAAATGCACTGGGAGCAGCCAAATCGTCTAGCGTCATGGGTTCATCCACGCCACGTCGTGAACTCGTTCCACGGCGGGACATATTGACAGCATTTTTGACACTTTTATTCGTAAGTTGGCTCGACGACGACGGCGGCTTGGGCATACCAATGGCGTCTCGGTCTTCGCCATCATCCGACTCGTCGTCGTCATCATCTTGGTTTGTAAACTGGACATCAAACAATGAATCAGGTACGCGCGTGACTGTGGGTCGTAACGATCCTTTCGGCTGGTGAGCCGCGACGTTGGACTTGCGCGTGTGGCGACCACGGTCGTCGTCGTCGTGGTCTTCGTCGTGGACGGGATGGTCAGTGAACCACGTGTCATCACCCGTGTTGAACAATTCATTCGGTGGTGGTGGTGATGAACTTGTCTTGCCTTTCTGTCGTGCTGACGGTGGAGGAATGATCTCTTGTTGGCGTCGCGTATCGGCCGAGCCAAAGGCACCAGCAAGACTCTGTCGTAGTGAGCTATGGTGGTGGTGGTGTGGCGTTGACTCATCAGCATCGGACAAAGACCGCTCGTCTACCGTATGGCGGCCGGCGCCATTGCTGGCAAGCTCGACGTTGCAAAAAGTACACACACGATGCTTGGAGTGGGTGGACGAGAAGCGCCAATACGACGAGCAGTCGGAACAGATCACGCGCCCACAGTGGCTGTTATGGGTAACCCCATGTGAGAAGAACATTCGTTTTATTGTGTGGGGTCCGGTAAAAGGAGGTTACTCACCGGCAGTGGTGTTTCCTTTTGAGAATGGAAAAGTCGGTTGCGCATACGTAACAAGCCGACACGTCCGTGTCTTTTTCCCATTCGACCTCAAACTTTTCTTGGCTGCGCTTGCGTCTCATTTTCTTTGGCTTTTTATTGGCCGTTTTACTCATCGTACTGTTAGTCGTCGTTGTCATCGATGCGTTGAACTCGGATGATGTTGTTCGTGGTGTGGCGGTAAAGTTGCCTTCAGCATCTGTCGATCTGGACATGAAGCTCGCGACGCTGGACGCTGGGGTATCTGGATACGACATGGACGGCGGGAGAGTTGGTGTGAGTGTGGGTGCGGTGACTGCCTTTCGTGGCTCGCTGGGCCTGCGTGGCTGGGAAGCGGTCTGCGTTCGACGAGCGTTCGTGGAGACGTTCCCGTAGAAATCGTCGAATTCTCCATCATCCTGTCGGCCAAACAAAGCGCTTTTATTTAGTACACGTCTTCTAGTACCTCTTCTACCCATTCGCATAACTCGTTGCTGGTTAATCATGCCTCTAGACGCCACCATACCTCGGCAAAGAACGGGTCATCCATTTCTCCTTGCTCTTGCCTTCTTTTTGCTTGGGTCTCTCGTTCAATTTTTCTGGTGTTCAACGTATGTGATCCGTTCCATGTGGTCGCCCACACACGTATGTGGGTCGATGGACAGTGAAAACCCCGCTTGAGTGGCTTTTTGTGCCCTCTCAGCTGTTTTTCCATTCTTTGTTGCTTGCCAGCTCTCCGTTCGCTTGACGCACGTGTGAGTTCGAGGGGATGCGTCAATAAGAGGCCGACAGAACTGCTCTGGAGTCAAGACGAAGAGAACGACAGAGGAGAACGAACGGGACCACGCGAAGTGCCCTCCGCACCTGCCAAGCCGTACGACCCCACGGCCAGAGAAGCACGGAGTTGGCGCAGTAGCCCGTTGAACGGCATACTATTTACGTTGAAACCCAACTCCAAAAATGAACACACCGTCGGATCCGCCACCCACGGAAAGCCACGACGACAATGAACAAAGAAGAAACAGATCGGAGGCGCCGCAAGTCAGTAGTACTGGGGACCAGCACCATGCAGCTCATGCAGCTCATGTAGCCGAGGAGCTCTCTAGCCCACGCACAAGCTTTTGCCTTCTGGAAGTCACCGCCGAAGACCGCGATAGTACAGTCTCTTCCCAGCAAACAACCCATTCGCCAGCGTCACACCTGCGTCAGCATGCAAGCAGAGCTCCGTCCTCGCGACGGCGGGTGTTCACGCCCGCCACCAATGCGAGCCGTAACCTGTACCACGACCAACTTCCTCCGTCCTGCTCGTCGTCATCAGCGTTGCGGTCACCTCGCAAGACGTATCTCCACGGGGCTTCTTCGACTGCAGCCATGCCTTCACATCCATCCTCACAAGAAGGAGGATCTCAATATGACCACCACTCTGTCGCAGACAGTACGGAGCTGGATGCGTTGCAGGGGCTCTTCCGTGTAGATGCCAGTGTGTACACCAACCCAGACAATATCGTGCCTTCGCTCCAGACATCGATCATCATGGGCGAGTCCCAGATCGTTGACCAAAACGGCAGTCTTGCCAGTTTGTACCCAGACTCCCGGCGGCAGCGGCGAGCGACCGACGCCATCGCACGCCAAGAATCATTGCTGCCACCATTGCCCGCTGCTCTGTACGGCGTCCGCGAGCAACTGCCCAGCCATCTCCATCACCACTCAGGAGAGACAAGTACCATGGACGGCGACTCGCCCATTGACCCGTCGATCATGACCGGCGCATCCGACGACGACGACCGCTCCTCTGGTGACACAGGCAGAGCGTCCGATACAAACCGTCGTCTATCCTATTGGCACCAAGTATGCGGCTGTTGCTTTGGCCAGCGTGGCCGTAGCACCACGACTGCATCCGCACCGTTCTACAAGGAATCCATGACTATATGGGAATTCACACAGTCGCTGTGGGCTCGTGTCCACACGGACTGGGACTCGTACTTATTGTTCTTCACACTGGCGCTCGCCATCATGAGCATCCCCGTCGCGGTTACCGTTGCGGCAATTCTAAGCGCGTCGCATCGAGTGGCGTTCCATGCGCGGTGCCAGTTCCGGATACCCAACACGGACATGTTCACCATCGGCGTGTCCACGGCCTCGATCTCGGCGTATCTGATCCCAGCGATGAACCATATCGTGCTGCTCTTTGTCTCATTGTGGATCGCGATCCGATGCAGTATCAGCCGCAAGCGCGTGCTCAAGAGCTCGTCCATGACCGCGACATTGAGTACGTTATAACCCCCTTGCATTGGGTTGCGGTGTAACCCTGTTTCCTTTCACTCACGCTAACAGTGTAACTGTGTATCTTGTGTAGCCTCGGCGTTTATGCTGCCTTGTTATGAAGTCATTTGGTACACGATCTCGGCGCTCAACGTCGTCGGGCTCGTGCTCCAAACCGTGAGCGTCTACCCAGCAATTCTACCCAGTGGTAGCAGCAACACAGCTACTTCAACTGGTCGTCTTCAGCTCCAAGAGGACGCGTCGTATCCGTGCGATGTCATTGCGATCCCGTTTGTGTGGATGCTGCAGCTGTTGCCGTTTCTCATGGCGCAACACTCCGTTTCCCACGAGGCCGTGCGCCGTGCGGTCGCGCATTCCTGTGTGGTATGTGTGCTTCTCTTGGTGTTACAACTCACACTGTACAAAGAAGGTGCCGTGGCCATGGATCTCATCGCCATCGGCGTTGATATCGCGCTGCTCACACTGTACGGATGGTCCAAGTTTGCATCTCACGCACGGTCGAGCTTTGATTTCTTTTTTGTCGTCGCCGTCATCGATGGATTAGCGACGCTCACTGTCGATAGCGTTGCGCTTGCTAGTCGAGGCGGCACTGCAGTTTCGCCCTCGTCGCTGATGGTAGCGTACTGTGTCGTGCGTTGCTTGGACGCCGTGCTCACAGTCGCGGTCTTGCTCTCGTTACGAGCTGATACACGGTACTGGCTGGGCATCGATGACTCCAATACAAGCACTCGCCATCCATTCAAGCAATACATGACCCACTTATCCGAGCGCGGCATGATCACCAATTTCTCAACACGTACGTCGGTGTACGATGTCCACCATATGATCGAAGAACACCGCAAATCCGTGGTCGATTTTTCTGCTTTGCAGCTCGAGTGTGTGATCGGCCAAGGCGCAACGTCGATCGTCATGCGGGGGACACTTCGCCCAAATAACAAACCCATCGCGCTCAAGATCTACACCTCCGTGCAAGTCACCGATGAAGAAGTGCACCGGTTTTCACGGGAAACGGCGTTGAATGTGCAGCTTTCCCACCCAAATATTGTCAAATTCTATGGGCTTTGTGTCGTGCCGCCGTCGATCTCGCTGGTCTTTGAATTTTGCGAGTACGGTGGGCTGGATAGTGTGTTGCGCAATGGCAGTATGCACTCGCTAGCGACCAAATTGCGTGCGTGGCTGGATGCCTGTCGAGCGGTCGCGTACTTGCATTCGTTCACGCCGCCTCTTTTGCATCGCGATATCAAGACGGACAATTTTTTAGTGGGCCAAGATTTCACGTTGAAATTGGCCGATTTTGGGGAAGCCAACTTGCTCAAGCCACGGTCCGATGGCACGATGACCATCGCTGGCACGGTGGACTACATGGCGCCGGAGATGATCCTTGGTGGCAAGACCGCGCGGTACGGCACCGGTGTGGACGTGTACAGCTTGATGGTCACGCTGTGGCAAATCATGGTGCCCGATCGAAGCCCGTGGGAAGGGCGGTCCCATTTGGAGGTGTACAAAAGCGTCACCAATGGAGAACGGCCGCCACTGCTACCGAGTATCCCGAGCGGCTGTGCGGCGATCTTGGAAGCCGGATGGGTCGCGAACCCATCGGAGAGAGTCGCCGTGGAAGATATCATCCCGAAAGTCCATCAGTTGTGGTTATTATCGACCCACCAGAAGACACTGAAGCGCACCAAATAAGTGGCTGACCCTCAGGAGTTGGGTTCGCATGATGTAAAGCGATAGTTTATGGGTTGGGAAGAATTAATAATTGGAGAGATTTTTTATTTCCACGTGCCACAGGCCAACGCAAATACACCGTATTTGCTTCTTTATAAACGGTAAAACTGTATCGCCTTCGTTCCGTGCCTGTTTATCTGCAGCCTTCCAGAATTAGGGCCCATTGTAAGTCATGGTTGTCACAAGTGCTCATGCGGGCTCCATAGTCCAGAAGAGTTCGCATGATCGATAATTGGTTCATGGACACGGCCCACGCAAGCAGACTACACCCGTCGGATTCGATCTCTGGATTGGCCCCATGTTTGAGCAGCATCCTGATCACCGTGGGGTGGAACTCTGGTTCGTACGCCGCCTTGTCATGTTTGTCATACAACTCGTAGAGGTTTTCTCTCACCGCGAGGCTAAGTGGCGTCTCTCCTTCCTCATTCACTGCGTCAATGTCGATCGAAGTCGAATGGAGTAGCGCTTCAATCACTCGGTAATAGCCATTTTCAGCAGCACGATGCAATGCTGTTGCGTTGCCCCGATCAACCCAACGCGGGTTCATGCCGTGCTCCAACAAGATCGGGATGGCTCGATGATGACCGTACTCGGCAGTGCGATGGATCGACACACCAGCGCCCACAGTGAACGCGCCCGCTTGGAGTAGGTGAGTGACCACCGTGCCAGTCCCATCCGAGCTCGCAGCTTTGCTCAACGGCGCCAAGCGATCACAGAATTCTCGATTGACATCAGCACCGTGCGCCAAAGCGACATCCAGCACACTCATGTCACCGATGTCAATGGCCACTCTGAGTGTTAGTGACAGCAATTCAGTGCGCAATCTATCGGCATAGTCTTCGCCAGTGAAACTGGAGCTGGTCAACAGCATTTCGAGCAGCTCCTAATCTCCCTGTCGAGCTGCTTCGATCACAGCAGAGAAAAAGAAGAACCGCAACGTTTGTGGCAACACCGCCGTAGATGGAGACGTGAACAGCCATTCGACTGTTGCAAACTGCTGCGCGCGAATCGCGACCAAGAACACGTTTGTTAGCCGGTCGTGCAGGTACACCCACGCGTCAATTGGGACGGTTTGTCTTTCCAGATCATCTGGAGGCGCGACGTTGTCGACGGCAGCAGCAACCGCAGCCGTGACCCGCGCTTCCACCGCCAGCGCAGCGTCAAGTGTGGCGCGTTGCGCGAAGAAGCGCTCCAGCGTAGCGAGGTCGCCCGTCTCTGCCGCTTCGAACAGATCCCACTTGGTCAGCTCCATGTTATTGTGTTGCCAACAACGAAAATGGACAATGCATATTTTCAACCCATCCTCGCAACAGTGACCATGATCATTGAGGGGTGGTCACGACCACCTTCTGTATGAACAAAATAGTGACATTGCAGAGATGATCCTTGGTGGCAAGACCGCACGGTATGGCACCGGTGCGGACGTGTTCAGCCTAATAGTCACGCTACGGCAAATTATGGCGCCCGTTCCCGTGGGAAGGGCGGTCCCATTTGGAGGTGTGCCGCGATCTTGGAAGCCGTGGAAGATATCATCCTGAAAGTCCACCAGTTGTCAATCCACCAGAAGACGCACCAAATGATCGAAAAGTGGTTTGACAGATACATACAAAGAGTATGTTTTGGTTTTTGTTACCGATACCGGTATATACATTTGCAGTCGAGTAGTACCAGTAGTATACATCGAAGTCGTTACCGAACGCGAAGCATACCGTGCTCCTTACGTGGTTTCCAACAACAATGCCATTTGCTCTGTCACCTCTGGTGGCAAGTCGTCATAGTCTGGACAAGTGCTCATGCGGGCGCCGTAGTCCAGAAGGGTTCGCATGACCGACGTGTTGCCCATGCAGGTCGCCCATCCAAGTACACTACGCCCATCGGATTCGATCTCTGGGTTGGCTCCGTGTTTGAGCAGCATCTCGATCGCCATGGGGTGGAACACTGGCTCGCAGGACTCCTCGTCGTCGTCGTATACGTCATCCGACTCGAATGGGTTTTCTTTCACCGCGAGACTGAGTGCAGTCTCTCCTTCCTCACTCTCTGCGTCAATGTCGATCCACGTCGTTTGGAGAAGCGCTTTAATCACTCGAAAGTAGCCTTCTTGAGCAGCGCGATGCAATGCCGATTCGTTTCCCTGGTCGACCCAACGCGGGTCGATGCCGTGTTCCAAAAGGATCGGGATGGTCCGACGATGACCGTTTTCGACAGCGCGATGGATTGCCACACCAGCGTCCACAGTGAACGCGCCCGCTTGAAGTAGTCGAGTGACCGCCTCGCCAGTTTCATCCGAGCTCGCAGCTTTGCTCAACGGCATCGAACGATCAAGTAGTTCTCGATTGACATCAGCGCCATGCGCCAAAGCGACATCCAGCACGCTGATATTGCGGCTGTCAATGGCTGCTCTGAGTAGTAGCGACAGCAATTTGGTGCGCGCTGTATCTGGGTTGTCTTCGCCAGTGAAACTGGAGCTGGTCAGCAACATTTCGAGCATTTCGGACTCGCCCTTGCGAGCAGCTTCGGTCGCAGCAGAGACGAGGAAGAACCGCAACGTGTGCGGCAGTACCGCTGTAGTTGGAGACGTAAACAGCCATTGAACTGCTTCGAACTGGTGTGCGCGAATCGCGACCAAGAACACGTTTGTCTGTCGGTCATGCAGGTCCACCCACGCGTCAATTGGGAACGTTTGTCTCTCAAGATCTGTACGTGCGACGATGTCGACTTCAGCAGCAGCCTCAGACGTGACCCGCGCTTCCACCGCCAGCGCAGCGTCAAGTGTGGCGCGTTGCGCGAAGAAGCGCTCCAGCGTAGCGAGGTCGCCCGTCTCTGCCGCCTCGAATACATCCCACTTGGTCACTTCCATATTTATGGTTTTGCCCCACAATTAAATGGAAAATAGATGTTTTCAATATACCCTCATAACAGTGACTACCACTTACAACAAAGTTTCTATTGTTGTGGGAGGAAACTAGTGACATGGAATGTATCCTGTATCAGTACACCAGCTGTGCGCTTTCCAGCAAGTCAAAGAACTCGCCATCTCCCGATGCGACCAATTCCTCCACTGTGCCAAAGCCCGCGACGCTGCCTTCAGACACGACAAGCAACTTGTCAAGTTTCAGAACGGCATCAATACGGTGAGAGATACACAACAGCGTCATATCTGGCTCCAGGCTTTGGCACACAACGGACTGGACGCTGAAATCGGTTTCCTGGTCCGTCGCAGTCGTCGCTTCATCCAAGAAAATCACACGTGCTTTCAATAGAAGCGCTCTCGCGAGACAAAGCAACTGGCGTTCTCCATTACTCCATGCGTACACGACTTCTTCGAGAGCTGCATCGAGTTGCTTGGGGACCCGTCGAATCGATGGCTTTAATCCAGTTTTGCCCAGTACCGACCAAAGTGTAAAATCATCCAGATTTTGGACTCGGGATTGTGCAAACGGATCCAGATATTCCCGCACCGATCCAGAGCAAAAAACTGGATTCGGTGGCAAATATGACACCTTGGAGCGTAACACATGGAGATCCACGCGTGTGATGTCGATCCCGTCTAGTGTGATGACGCCAGTTGTTGGGTTGTTCACACGCAGCAACGCCATCGCGATCGACGACTTGCCGGCGCCGCTTCGGCCAACGATACCGATTTTCTCCCCGCTTTGGACATGGAAATGGACATCACGAAGAATCAACGGAAGCTTCGTCCTCTTGGCAGTGGCAGGCAGCTGGTGGCCTGGGATGATATACTGGGAGTACTGGAAGTCCACATTCACAAACGAGACCGACCCATTACGTGGCCACGAAACCGGGTCCACTAATAACGCTGGTGGCAACTCTGGATTACATGGAATCTCTGGTTCCAAATGGATAAATTCAAACACCCGTTGAAGGCAAACCAAGTCCTTTTCCAGTGCATTCCAGTGGAGAAACACATTCTTGAGATCGGTGCGCAAGTTTAATAATAATAACAAAAGTAGACCAATGGTCGCTGGCCGCATATCATCGGCGTCATGGCCAAAGCAAATCAGACCCACCAATAAGACACCGGAAATGGCATTTTCCATGAGTAAAGCGCGCATTGAGAGCCAGGATTCAAAGCACCAAATCGCCCATGTGATGCGCGTGACATGGTCCAGTAATCCAGCAAACTGGACACTCATCCTGTCGCGTTGGTCAGCGCCAAACGCTCGAATGACCGCCTTGCCAGCGATGCTTTCTTGGACAAACGTGAAGATCGGTGAAAGAGCTTCTCGGTGCATAAGAAAGAGCTCACTACTTGGGCGGTTGGCGTGGATCCCACTGTACCATACACACGCAAGCACCACCGATGTCAACGTGAGGTTGATGACCATGATCGAGACCCAGATATGGATCGACGTAATGGGTTCCAAGCCAATGGTCTCCATTTCGGAATAAGAGTGCGCTACTGGCCCAGTACGAACGCTGCTCTTGAGTACGTGGCCACTCATCCACCCAAGCGAGGCAAACAACGCACAGTAGCAACCAAAAAAGGTCTTGAGAAGTGCAAAGACACTATCTTGGAGCGTGGAATCCACGGCACGCAAGTCACGGCAGTACCGGTTCAATAATTTGCCCACTGTGGTCTCAGCATAGAAGCTCATCCTTGCGTGGAGCAGCGAAGTCGTGAGCGACTTGAAAAGCCGATTAGCAATCAAACTGGAAAATGCAAACGTCGCGTACGCCGTGAGAAAAAACGACACGGCACTGGCGACCACCAGTGCGACGTACAAATGGAACGCGCCCATGGAGGCCGCGAAGGCCTCGTCACACGACAAGTTGTGCAAATGGCCACGCAAGATACTGTACTGGCTCATCCACCGGCTGAAGCAGTAAATGCTGCAAGTCGCGAGCACTTGCGTGAGAAAATGAAGCGCGACTACGATGCAAAGCTTCCACGGGTCGTGGCTGTACGACAAGTACTCTTTGATGACACTCTTCCAGCCACATTCACGGTACAAGTGGGCAGAAGAAGAAGAGGCTTGGCCTCGCTGCCGTCGTGGTTCTTGATCTGCGGCTGCTGCTGCTGGGTCTTGCGTCGCGAGGTCTTCTGTTTTGATCGTAGCTGTGGTCGAAATGGACTGGATTTGGAGAACTTGTGGATGAAGACACACGGTAGTATCCAGCACTAAACTGGAACCAGTTTTGTGGGTCTCGACTGCAGGGTGTTGTCGGCCGAAACGATCACTTGGAGCGAGTAGCTTGGCTCGTCTGGAGACAAACCGAACGGGAATCGGTGGCGGATGTGCTGGCCCACTACCAGCAGCAGCACGTCCAGCAGACTTGCCACTGCTGCGCTGGAAGGGCTTGGTTTGTCGATAGTTCTGGTTGAGACCACTACCACCACCACTGCAACTTCCTTCTTGGCGCTCGGGCTTGATCTCCATGTTTTCCATTTGGATCGCGCGATCAACGTACTCGGAGACGATCACTTCTGGATTATGGGTCGCAAGCACGATGGTCTTGTGTTGCAATAACCGCCCAAAGCACTGGACCAAAATCTCACACTGTACGATACTGTCGACGCTGTCCAGTGGGCTGTCGAGCACGTACAGGTCCGCATCGGCGTAACAGGCCCTTGCGAGCGCGAGACGGGACTGCTGCCCAGTGGAGAGGCTCACGTAACTGCGCGAGCCAACCAAAGTCTGGTCGCCACGTGGGAGCGACTGGATATCGGCCAGCAAGTCACATGCACGCAGCACATTCCAGTACTTGACGGGATCAAAAGTGCGGCCAAAGAGCACATTCTCGCGCACGGTCGTCGACTGGATCCAAGGCGACTGCGAGCAGTACGCGATGGACCCACGCACATTCATGGAGCCTTTTGTTTTGTGGAGTAATCCAGCGATCGCAGCGAGAAGAACGGATTTTCCACTGCCAACTTTGCCATGGATGACGACAAACTCGCCACGCTGGACGCGAAGGCTCACGTAATCCAGTAATGGCTGGTGGTCGTCAATGTGAGCTGGGTCAGTAAAGCTCGCATTGGCCAGCACAACCGCGTCATCCAAGCGATCCCCACCACGGATGAACCCCACTGAATGTTGCTCGTTCATGGAGGACGCCTGGCTGGTGGCCAAGCCGCCACACGACTGATGACCATTTGTCTCGCGTGTCAAAAAATCCAAGCCCACGGAAGTCGACGCTCGACAGCCGACAGGCACCACGGCTTCGATGCGGTCCAACGACACGCGGAGCTCAAGAAACGTGCGAAGCACCGCGACAAACCCCGTGAAGGCTTCATTGACGTCATGGAAGATGACGACTGCGGCAAATGTCTGCGCCGGTGTCGTCACCGCGCGGTTTGGAATGTATGCCAAGATGACCCCTGTGGCCACCAGATTGAAGGACGGAGCCGCCCAGGTCAACGCCAGGCGGATGGTGCGAACGATCGTATGCTTCTTCATCACACGCTGTTCGTCTCGGCGCACGGCTTCGACACTTTCCAGCACTTGGTCTTGCCACACATGCAATTTCACACCCAGGATTTGGTCGAAAATATCGTGCAATTTCGAAAATCGAGTATCCGAGATCTCGAGCCATTGGCGAAGCAAAGAGGTTTCTTTAATATTGAGCAGTTGGATGTCAATGTACAGCATCAAGCACGCGACAAACACCGGTGTCATGACATTACCGATCAGCCAGCCAAAGATGTAAAACAGACCAATCAATTCCAATGGCAACGACCACATACGGTGGAAAACTTTGATTGTCGCGGCGACGGTCTTGGTGTCGTTCGCGAATAAATTGGTCGCTTCGTCATTTGCGTGGCGCCCACGGCGGTACCGTTTGCCAAGGAGCACGCTCTCCAGCAACAATAGGCTGAGTGGGTTTGTCGCGCGCACGAGAGCATAATTGAGAATGAAATCGGCCCATCCAAGAAGAAACGACCGTAGAAAGCGTGCGAGAAGTAAGATCGCGGTCCACACTGTGCCACGCGAGTAAATGGTCTCAAA
Source organism: Pythium monospermum (assembly GCA_023336165.1). NCBI lineage: Eukaryota > Oomycota > Peronosporomycetes > Pythiales > Pythiaceae > Pythium > Pythium monospermum. The sequence continues at coordinate 63,285 of JAADWJ010000001.1, forward strand.
CTCGTGGTTTGCGGCCGCATCGACGACGAAAAACACTGCGATTGGTGAGATCAGCTCACACGCCGACGACGCAAGTGTGAGCAGCCCACTGGCGAGGAGCACCTTGACTTGGGAAGCGTAAAACGCACGGATCACACATTGGGTCCGCTCGACAGCCGCCTTGAACTGCTGCAGACACACCAAGCTTGTACTGTTCTTGTCCAGCGTCCAAATATCCTCCACGCGGAGTGGCCGCTCCGCGCAAAGTGAGGTCAGGTATTCACACCAGGAGAAAAAAATGACCGACCACCATGAAGACCACGCCGCGAGTCCAGAGGAAAGTGGCGCTGGTGGAGCGGGAACGTCGCTGTTTGATTGCGCTGGTAGCATTGGCAGAAGCGGCGAGGCATCATCATCGTCCGTGGCGTGAATCGCGGACGGCGCGTGGCGCAGCGTCGCCGGGACGACGCTGCCGTAGCTTGCCATTTACCGACCTTTCTGAAAAAGTTTCTTTCTCTCTTCGATTGATTGCGCGCGTCCAATACTTGAAGAGTGATGGTCGATTGCCCCAGGAACCAACACTCTTACCTTTATATAAATTGGTGCATCAAATTATGTTGTTCCAAGTCGAAAATGGGACCTCGAAGGGAATCGGAGCTCTGTGAAGCAACCAAGAATTGACGACAAGGCAAACAACCAAAAACACCAATGCGTAAAAATCTGTCTAAACGACACAAGCAGTTTCTTTTTTTCCTACTGGTCCTTCTTGCTCTCTGGAGGGCGTTCATCTTCCTGTTCATCTTCACTATCACTTGAGTCGGCCGCGTTCATCACTTGTTCAAACAAAGTTGGCTCATTGTCCAGCTCCACATCCTCTGGATGTGGCGCAAACACTGGCAACGACGCTTGTGGAACAACATTAAACTGTGACGTCACAAAAAGATAGCAACACATTTAGTACCCGATACAAAACGAACAAAATAAAAAGAAAGAAAAAAAACACACCTTCGCAAGAGCGCGCAAGTCGAGACCGACGTACGAGTCACACTTGACAAAGATATCAAGCTGGTACGTGCCGGCCTTTGGTGGCGCTTGCAGCTGGAGCTTCATTTCGCCCTCACGCTCTTGGGATGTGATTTTGCCAAACGCGTGCAAGTGGTTCGCCTTGACGTCACCGACGATACAAATCCAACGCTCAAGTTTTGGATATGGGAAATGTGGCGCGTACACCAAGTCACAGGTGTCGCCTTCTTTGACATTCTTGCGGGTCAGCTTGATGGTCACGGTCATGATATCGCCTTCGCCAATTTCTTCCTCATCATCGACACCAATGGTGATCTGCAAGTCCATGTTGGGCAGCATGCCGCACACGCTGTTGACCTCGGCGCGCTGCGCTTCGGTCAAACCAGAGAGTCCTTTGCGCTGGTCAGGTTCCATGTCCACGTACTGGTGCATGCTGCGCACAGCGTTCTTGCCTGTGATGATATGCTTGACTTCGGTCTCGGTGACATGTGGAAGCTGCAAAAATGGAGGATCTTTAAACCACAGCGACTGGGTCAAAAACTGTTCCATCTCGATCAAGTTCAGCGTCGTCTGGAGCCACGCCTTGCCCACTGAGATCTCCATCATGCCGTCAATCAACTGGATCGACTTCTTGAGCATCGCGTTCAAGTCGCCCTTCAGCGTTGGGCTGAGCTTTTCACGCAAGAAATGCGAGTGCAACAAAATGTTGGCCTTGGCGATCGTCGGGTGGTTGAACCGCGGCTTGGCGATCATATCCATTTGCTTAAACTTCTTGAAAAGGCTGCCCAATTCGGCCTCGTCGGTCGAGCGCTTTGGGATCTCACGGAATTCTGCCGAGCCGGCCAAGATCTCTGGCAGCATGCGTGGATGGGCATTCTCCGACATCGCAAAGTTGTAAAAGCCGTACGTATCGTACATGATCATGCTATCGCCGTACTTCTTCGAGTGCGAGTACCACAGTGCGACACACGATGGGATCGCGACGACCAAGATGATCAAGTACAAGAAAAGCACAATGTTGTGGTTCGCTGGGTCCAACAAAAACGTTGGCAAGCCAATGGACAACTGCAACGCCTGGCGGCCATCGGGGTTGCCGTATTTTTCATAGTTGGCCTTGGCGACTTCGTTCGTCAACGCTTCGTAGGCCTTGGCGACCAGCATAAACTTTTGGTCGGCCACGGCATCGCCAATGTTTTTATCCGGATGGTAGATGAGCGACATCTTGCGGTACGCGCGCTTGATCTCGCGTTCTGTGGCACCCGAGGCGATGTCCAAGATGGCAAATGGGTCAAACGACTTGATCTGCGAGTCATCCTTGAGCAAGATGGCGGCGCGGTAGATGCCGTACCACATCGCGGCCAGCACGACCAAGTTCAGCACAAAGAACGGCGAAAATACTTTGGACAATTTGGTCTTTTCTTCCAGCATTTGCTTCATCTTGCGCTTTTCCTTCTCACAACGCACAGTCGACATGTCGATGAGTTTCTCCTTGAGAAAAATCCCATAGACGATGCGCTGCAACGACAAATACGTGATCGGCACGGCGTACAGCGCGCCGACCGAGATCGAGAAGTAGTAGAACGCCGAGTTGTCGTACTCCAACATGGTGGTGGCTGGTTCGTTTTCCTATTTCCCTTTTGATACTGACAGGAAGGAGTCGCCCTTCTTGATGCTTTGTTTCCCTTGGGGTCTTGTTGCACCGAGCGACTGTGCGTGTGTGTGTGGCCGGATTGCCCGTCCGAAACAGCTCCAACAACGAGACACGTGGAAGAACAGCCGATAAGAACCGGCTAAAGAACCTATCTGGGTTATGTTAAGAACGTAGCATGATATGATGGCTCACTCACATCACTTGATGTGGATGTGGGAATCCTTCAAGCTGGATGCTGGTCGCCACCCACCCACCCACGAAGCGCGGCAGCCTATCGCGCATATCAATCAAACAGAGAAAATAATTTTCGCCTCTCTTGCCGCGGTTCCGCACATTGACTCAATTGTTCTCATCATTGGCGGGCCAGTGCTATTGCAACAGTCAATTCAAGCAGGTCAACATTTTCGAACCGCCTACTGAAATAACGATTTCGATTTTTGGAATTTAGAAATAGAAATGAGAATCAGTCGTGTTTCTTTTCGAAAATTCTCTGATTCGATTGGATTGGTGTGCAACCGAACGGAAACCAAGTTTGGTCACCATGGGTAAGAAGAAGCGCCGTGACGACGCACCAGCGGAAGCCCCGCGGCGAATCTACTGCTACTACTGCGACCGCCAGTTTGACGATGAGAAAATCTTAATCCAGCATCAGAAAGCGCGTCATTTCAAGTGCCACATTTGCCACAAGAAGCTGAGTACAGCGAGCGGCATGGCTATCCACATGACCCAAGTCCACAAGGAAACGCTGACGGAGGTGCCCAATGCCAAGCCCGGCAAGAACGGGACCAACTTTGAAATCTACGGGATGGAAGGTGTGCCAGGCGAGCCAAGCGCGTATGCAGGTGCGTTATTTTGTAGCTATGGGAAGTACAGTCATCGCTGCTTGGATGTTGCATCCTCCTCTGTGAGCGCACCAATAGTGTGTGGTTTACCTGGCTGACCTGAGGTGCGTCGCGATGCATTTCATCGAGAAAAAGCATTGGGCCTGCGCTTATGGAAGTGCTTGCGAAAGCACGATGGTGCTCATATTGGTGATCACAGCAGTACTGACCCACAAATGATCCCTGTACACGCACTATAGATCCTTCCAAACGACCACGCATGGATGCCCCTCCGCCTCCACCGATGGGGTTCCCGCCTGGCATGATGCCTCCACCTGTTGGTTTCGCACCTCCACCACATCTTGCAGGTCCTGGAATGATGATGATGATGCGACCTCCTCCACCTGGGCCACCGCCTCGTGGGCCATTTGCGCCACCGCATCTCGCAACAGCTCCAGGCTTCCCTCCTCCACACATGCCACCACCACCGGGGCGACCGCCGTACGTAGTTAGTCCCTTTTTTTCTTTTTTTCAAATGGGATCAATCTGCTTGATGCACTGACTGTTTCTTGGATGTGGTACTTAGATTCGGTGCACCACCACCATGGGCAGCAGGCGCACCTCCGCCTCCATTTGCAAGGATGCCAGGTCCTCCACCAGGGGCTCCTGGTTTTGTGCCGCCACCCGCTGGTTTCCCACCACCAATGCCAGGATTCCCACATCCTGGCTTCCCGCCTCCCGCCCTCGTACCGGCCAGTGCACCTGCACCTATCGCTGTTCATTCAGGAGCAGCTCCTGCTAACACACCAGTTGAGCCTGAAGGACCGGCCAAGCCAGACGGCATGGTGTTTTATGACGACCAAACTTCCATGGAAGAGAAGCGCGCACTGCGACCAAAATACGCGTACAAGCCGTTGGCGTCACACTAGGTACATCAACCACTTTCTGATCCTTGCAAACCACCAAAAAAAAAAGAAGAAGAAATATCCAAAGAATAATACGATCTGTAGCTCTCGATTTGTTATCCATGCAAGTGTTTTCTAATGGAATGCCCTCGGTGTATATATATATGTATATGTGGCATGATGATGACGGTCACGCTCAAGCGTCGGGATACCCGCCATATTTCGAGCAATAGTTCCGGAACGCGGGTGAAATGGGCGGCAACTCGGCCGCCTTTGGTGTATCTGCTTGTGGATATTGATATGGATCGCGTGTTGTAACAGCCGCGGGCCGTGGAGAAAAGTGTTGGTGGCTGAGATCCAAGCTCGCCTTGCGATGGGATTCACGGACCGTATCCGTGGTCGAGTGGTACGACGACAAATCAAACGATCGTCTGTCGCGAGTGTACTCCTTGACGTCGCGACTCGGACCCGTGTTGAAGTACCCACCACCGCCACCGTCGCTCTCACTTTTGGGCACATTGATCAATGGACCGTCGTCTCGCTCCCCAAACGTTCGACGAGGGCTCGCGCTCTCTGTGAGTTTCCCATGGCGAGCAACTGCTGATGGCGAGTCGTACATGCGAAGGAAGACCGACGTTGGCGATGTGACTGGATCCAGCGAAATCGGTTGGGATCCGCCAGATTCCACTGGATGCACTGCCGGGGAAAGCGTATCGTCGGTATCGGTGTAGTGGCTTCTCATATACGAGCGTCGCATGAGTCGGATCCTTGTCTTGGTCTGAGTATGAGTCGCTTTGTGGCCTGATTTCGGGTCACTTCCATTGAGTTCCACGAAGATCCCGGTGAGACTCATCACCAGCACAAGACTGGGCATCGTCATTGGTGTGATCACACACATGGCGATGAACGGCAACAACACCATGATCGGAATCAAGTAGTACGCCGAGTCCGTGCCAGCGACCGTTTGCCACTCGACAAGTGAAAACCAGACCAAATAAAACGCTTGCCCGATCGTCGCAAAGTGGAAAAGCCGTAATAAGAAGCGAGGACTATTGAACCAAAACCGGTCATTGTGGAAGTGGAGCTGTTGGTGACACAACGCGGACATTTGCATCCGGATCACGGCACGCACGCCCAACGCGACGACACGAAGGCTTGGCGGTTTCTTTTTTTTCATCGTTGGTGTTTCGTTCGTGTTGAGATCCTTTCCTCCATCGTCATCGTCTCGTCGTTGCGCACGTGGCATCGCGTGTTGGATTTCTCGGCTTGTGAACACACGAAGTCGATCGTCCACGATGCCGCGTAAGATTTTGAGCACTTTGAGAAAGATGATAATGTTGACCAATAGTAAAAACCCACCAACGCCGATGAAGATCCAATGGTCGTACATTGGGTACAAGACCGGCACGACCGCGATGATGAGCAGCACGAAAAATGCACTGTAGTGCAAATGGGAGATATTGAACAGCAAGTTGCGCATACACAACAAGTGGTACTGGTCGTACGCCATGGGCTTGAGCTCTCCGTCGCCGTTGTAAATTGGTTTGATGCCAAAGAGCCGTTCCATCTCGCCTGGGTTCTTGTAGATGTACCCGGACCGGTGTTGGCAAATATTGTACGCCAAGATTTCAAAGCTTTTCCACAGCGCCCATTGTTTCTTGAGGTTGAACTGGAAGCACCAGCCTTCGCGTTGGTACCGTTGCAAAAGCAGCGCGTACGCTCGTGATCCTTGCACAAGACCCATGCCAGAATGGCTTCGTCCACGCAGTGTCGTCAGGCGGTGCTGCTGATGGCGCAGTGTCGAGGTCACGGATGGGAATTCGTTGCGTGAAATGCGTTCTTCCGATGCCGTGGCGCCGGTATCATCGCGGCGAGCCACGTAGCTGTTGCGGTCCCATCGCTGGTCGTCGTCCAGCTCTTCTTCATAGGCGTGCTCGCTGTCTAAATGGGGACTGCCACTGTTTTCCGAGTCGCGGGTCTCGTCGCCATTGCTTTTTTTGATCTCCCAGATCAATTTCGGCACAACGGTTCCGACAAATAACAGAAAAAGCACGATCAAAATAAAGTAAATCATGCTCAAAAACACGATATAATGGAAAAATTCGTAAAAATGAAGCCGCTCCGTGCCTGACAAGTTGCCATCCACGATGAAATGAAGTTTCTCCATGAGTCCGCTGGTGTTGAGTGTAAAAATCACCATCGAGATAAAGCCCATGATCATCACTTCTTCAAAAATACGATTCACGATTTTCTTGAGTTGAGGACATACGATCGCGCGACGAACCCTGTGGATGGCATGTTCAAAGAGAAGCGATACGACGATGATGATCGCCAAGAGGAAAATCGCGGTGCCAAGATTTTGGTGGAGACATTCCACGTTGCCAACACCAAGAAACGAGCCAGATTTATGGCAGACGTTGTTGCCGTCAGACACGGTTGTTGCGCCAGCGAGAAAGCGATGGCGTGGCGGTGAATCTGGATATGTGGTGGTCATTGGTAACGGCGTGTTGTCGTTCGGTTCGCTCCGCAACAATGGATATCCATCGCTACTGCGCGCAGGGAGTACGGTGGCCATGGAAGGCATGCAGAGGGTGGATGTCGTGACGATGGCGTTTTCTGAACTGACGTTGGTGGCGTGAAGGAAACCTGGGACTGTGTGTGTGAGAGCCAAATTGGAGGGATTTGATTGGTCCATTCTTGTACCCATGTTGGGATTCCAGCGAATCCAATAGAAAACACAGGCGGAGAAACCATATGGTCTCATTTTGATTGGCTGGAATTGCATGGCTTCACATTGAACTGTGCGGCCTCTAAACTGGTGTACCACAGTACTTTCTTGTCTTGGATCGGCGACTCTTCACAAACATACTGCCGACAACGGACCAGGCTCAACATTATGCGGTATGCATGCGCGCTGATCGCAGTGATCGCATGTACATTGGTCACTAATGGCATCAGTGCCGTTGTGGTCGACAACAACAACTTCGCCGCCAATGACCACGCTGCTGCGCTGCGTGACGGTGTTGCAACGACACAAGATATTGTTCTTGAGACGCAAGATGCAACAGAGAAGAACGGCCGCACAGAGGCAGCGGCGAACGCAGTGGTTGATCACGCAGTCGTCGCTGCTTCAAGCGTGGAAGCCACGGATGCAGATGGGGCAGCCCAGGCAGCCAAGTCGGCGGCTATGAATGGTCCTGCCCCCGTTGTTGTACTCGCGACAGGAGGCACACTGATCGCGATCGTTGCGCTGGCGTTCCAGAAGCGGCGAACGCGCAAGCTTGAAAGAGGTACGCCCATTCTATCATGCGTCATTAGCGGCAACTGTGACTTTGGTCGGTTCTGACATTCCATGTTCTACCGCAGAAGAAAAAGATCCAATGAAACAGTCGCTCCTTTTCCATGATATGGACTACGCAGCCATGTAAAAAACAGGTTCATGAACATGACGAAAACCCCATATCGATCCATACTTCAAATGATATTTACACCACCACTACACGTCCATTAATTCAATCACTATCGATCCGAAATGCACTCAGTGCGTTCTGGCAGACAACTCCTGCTAATTCTTCGAGGGGTACCTGCCGAATCGCAGCGGCTTGCACCAACGCGAGTTGAACGAGCGCGGGTTCGTTCAGTTTGTGCACCACAAGGGTATCTGGAATGGAAGTTGACTCACACAGCACTTGACTCATAGATTCTATTGTTGGCGGCTGGTCTGGTGAGTCAGTCTCGAGGAGCAGTGCATTCACGGGAACCTTTCGACAGATTGCTGCACCTTTTGACACCGCGTGGCTATCCTGTGTCAGCTGCTTGGCGTTCAATGAGAAGTAGACTCTTGCGCAGCCATGCTGAGTTTTGTTCTCCAGTGTGAGAAACGCTGGAATCATTTCTGCGGCGCCAGAGTACGAGTGCAAAATCAGCACGGGAGGAAGCGCGCGCTGCTTCTTCTCGCGTTGCAAGATTTCGAGTAATTTCCCATAGGCACCAACACAGTGGATCACACATGGACGTTGCATTTCAGCCGCGAGTCGTAGCTGCTCTTGGAAGACTTGCTCTTGCACGCTGGAGTCGACTTTCTTGCCACGAGCGCTCTTGCATAAACCAATCTCACCGAGCTGTCAGTCAATATAGAACAGACGCGGTTTATTAGTCCTGGTCAATATCCACAAGGATCCACCTTCAGAACTTACCAAGGCTTTCGGATACTTCGTCAGTTTCGCGCGGAGTGAGCTAAGATATTCCGGCGATTTAGCATCCGCCCACCATGGATGGATCCCAAAAGACGGGACAATTTGCAAAGTTTTTCCAATAGTGCTGTCGCTTGTGAGGCCACCGGAGAGAAGCTGCTCAAGTCGAGTCCAGTCTTCTTCATAGCACGCACAGGAAGACACATGCGTGAGGTTCCACTGCACGGCGCGTTGAATCACGCCATGGATATGCTCGTGTAAGCGAGGATCGTGGAGATGACAATGCGCGTCAATTGCGCGCGGAAAACGGCGCAGCGATTCCGCCATCCTGGTGATCCGCATTTGTGGGACGACACTATTATGAGGTATACGGACCGATGTCACTAACATTTATTATGGGCGGCTCCAAAGAATTCCCTGTGGACAACTACAGGCGGCGATTGGGTTGGATACATTGCAATGTACAAGGATATCCACATGAGACCTTTATACTTGATAGGTAGTGCTGGCGGTAAAAAGATGGCGCAACTCGAGCGGTTGATTGTTCATCACCTCGTCGTCCATGCTGTTTCTGTACCGGTACTATAACAGTATGAAGGCACGAAGAAGCCAATACGTAAGCTTATTGAGAATTCACAGGATACAACACGAGATTCAGGTGGTGCACAATCTTTCGGTATGATCCCGGTCGGTCATGTAATAGAGATTACAGCAGTCGCTGCACTACAGTAATACTGTCAACGTTGAACCAATGCTACTTGTTCAAGAAATGCCGTGGCAGCATCGTTGATCCTTCATCAACACGTTGGATGCCAATCGCTGCAATGTTGTAGAAGTTTGAGATCATGGCATAGCGATCGATCCGGATGCGAAGCATGCTCAATGTTTCGTGTACATGTCACTGGTGGCGCATGGCGCCTTGGACGGGAATTCTACTGTAAGTATATGCAGACGAAAGTACCCGAATTCTTGCTTTCATCCTTGCATGTTCAGCAAGTCCAATGATGGTGGTTCCTCATGGTCGCCAATATCAGTTGGCCCCAGGCGGCACACCTTTTCATCCAGCAAGAAAAAACTGAATTTTCCCCATCAAGTCAGCACGGAAATGGCACTATCTCGTCACTCTCGCGAGGTATTTGTCCATTCAGTCTGGCTGGCACCACCTCTACATGAACTGCAGCTTGAATATCCATACAGACGCCGTTGTATGGGCATCTCACCCACCAGCTGATGGTGTGTTGCCCATGTGTACCAGAAGCAGCTCTTTTACCGACTTACAAACAGATTGTCGGCATCTTCGACCACACAGCAAACGGGTGTCGCCGAGTGATATAGAGAGCAATACAGGATGCTGTCCAGTATGCGGTCACTCGACTGAATACCCGATACAGTTGACACCATGTGGGCCATGGTCTGGTCGACCACCAGCACTGTATAATACCAGTGCTGACTCGGTGGCTGTGATCTCGGTGCCATGAAATACACCCAGCCAGCCGGACCATGGTCGTCGTGCCGTCTGGAATGCCCGCTCCCATACCGAGCACCGACTTTCGTCGCGACAGCCAGATGATGCTGCGCTCGCCGCGCACGCATGGATAACACGGTAGAGACTGAGACCAAGATGGAGAGGAAACATCCACCACAGGACGGGTAGACCATATTCCAATTCTCTGTGAGCTGCTCGGACCAGCCACCACTCTCCCACCCGTCCATCCACAACAGTTTTTTCTTCTTCCTCCCTCTATATCTTCTTCATCCGTGTTGTCCAAAATGGTTCGCGCTGTCTCTTCGCTCATCTGTGTCGGTCTGTTTGCGCTGTCTACGTCTGTGGATGCCGATGCGCCATCGTACGAAACATGGAAAAAATCGGCTTACTACAAAGAAGCCTACAACAAAAAGTTCTTGCCGGCGGGCACGTACAAGAATGTCAACAGCGGCACCGGCGGCATGTTCACCATGGGCGGCAATGGCGACTCCATGGCGATCGCCGAAGAAAAAAAGCGGTTCGCACAGGCGCTCAAGTCGATTGACGAGCTCCACAAGCTCCACCCATTGGCGACTTTCTCCATGGAGACGCCGTTTGCGCTCATGACCCAAGAGGAATTCCGCAACTACGTCAGCCGCAACAACGTCAACCCTGATGTCATGAAGATCGGCTCGTCCAACTCGACCGTCCCACGCACTGAATCCAGTGTTAATGGTGGTGGTGCCGACGGCGGCCCAAAGACCAAAGCCGCGGCCGCTGGCGAAACGGTCGATTGGCAAAAAGCGGGCTGTGTGACCGCGGTCAAGGACCAAGCGCAGTGCGGTGCCTGCTGGGCATTCTCGGCCACGGCGGCCATGGAGTCGGGTGTGTGTGTGGACACTGGCTACAAGTCGTTGCCCAACCTCGCGGAACAGCAGCTGATCAGTTGCGACAACCAGGGCCAAAGCGTCGGCTGTGGCGGCGGCTACGCGTCCTACACCATGGACTGGATCGCCAAGTCCCGTGCTGGCAAGATGTGTACCCTGTCAACGTACCCGTTCAAGTCCTCGGACGGAAGTGTGCCAGCGTGTGCCATGGGCGGCTGTGGCGAGGTTGACGTCGGCGTGACTGGGTACGATTCGATCCGTGAAGACCCAAGCGCGCTGGAAGATAAAGTTCGTCAACGCCCCGTGTCGGCATTTGTGTACAGTGGCTCGCAGGCGTTCCAGTTCTACAAAGGCGGCATCCTCACGGGTGAAAACTGTGACAAGTCGGGTGCCCACTCTGCACTCGCGGTCGGATTCGGTGAAGAAAACGGCATGAAGTACTGGCGTCTGAAGAACCAGTGGGGTACCAAGTGGGGCGAGGAAGGCTACGTTCGTATCCAGCGCCGCTACAATGGTGGTGACAAAGAAGGAGCTTGTGGTGTGGAAATGTACTCGTCGTGGCCTGTTTTCAAGGCCAACCTCGTGGTGGATGCGCCAAACGAGAACTTCCAGCCCGCACCCGCCCCAGCTCCCACTGCTGCCCCAACGCAGGCGCCAGCGCCAGCGCCAGCGCCAGTGCCTGCCCCTGAACCAGTGCAGACTCCAGCCCCTACCTCTGCCCCAGAACCGATCCAAACGCCTGCTCCTATCACCTCGGCTCCTGAGCCAGCCCAAACGCCTGCTCCTATTACCTCAGCCCCAGAACCAGTGCCAGCGCCGACGCCTGCTCCTACCACACCAAGCAAGGCGCCCGCGCCAAAGCCAACGCCAGCCAAGACAGTCTCAACGCCAGCGCCAGAACCAGAGACCACCGCACCAGCGCCAATCGACCAGTCGCCAGCACCAACGCCCGTCGTCGGAACCGGTGACTCGAGCAACCAGCAATGCGGCCGCCTCGATGAAGGTGTGGACTACTTGGGCAACGATCTCAAGAATGTCGCGGTCGCCACGCTTGGTGACTGTTGTGCGCTTTGCCACGATACTGCCGGATGTAACGCCTTCACGTTTACCACGTGGAAAGGTGGTGTTTGCTTCTTAAAGAGCCGTGCTGGTCTTGTCGTTCCACGTGAAGGTGCGGTCTCGAGCTCGCTGCAGGATATCTCCAAGTGCACCCACCAGAACACGCCTCAGGAAGTCGGGTACGACTACCCAGGCAACGACATCGCCGAAGAGAAGGCCGATGCTGCGGATTTGTGCTACGATTTGTGCGCCAAGAAAGAAAGCTGCCACGCGTTCACGTGGTCGGCGGTGAACGGCGGTGTGTGCAAGCTCAAGACCCGCAAAGTGCCCGCGGCCGAGTTCCAGTCGTCCAATGTGAAAGACTTCTCGTCGGCCATCGTGTACAAATGCCAAAACTTGCAAGTCGATGTGGACTTTGCCGGTGCCGATATTGGCAACGAGCTCGCGCGCTCGCCAGAAGCCTGCTGTGCGATTTGTAAGCATACCAAGGGCTGTGTGGCCTACTCGTGGAGTGATTTCAAGGCGGGCACGTGCTGGCTCAAGTCTGGAGCGGGTACCGAGACCAAGGCCAGTGGCGTTGTCTCTGCGTTGCTGTAAAAGTCTTTTGGAGCGCAAGGAACGCAGTAGAGTGTTCCCACAGCGGCTGCGTTTGTCCCACTTTTGACTGTATGTTTGTGTAAATGTAGTGCCTTTCAGTTGTAATACAAACCAATTTTTACTGTGCCTGTATACTAGTATCCCCTCCTCCCTTCTGCATCATACGAACACTAGGCAGTATCCCCTCAACTATGGTGCGCATGGCGGTCTACAGGTCACAGTGGCACGTGAGATCCTTCGATGCATCTTCAATCTTCATGTTCGACGGCTTGCGTCTTTCATCACAATTCGCGCCGTCCGCTCGGTGGACGCTGTTATTCGATCCACCAATCATGGAGAGGGAGCGTCCACTGCTTCACGATGTCACGACACTTGCTGCTGCTTGCCATTTCTGAACACACAACGACACCTATCCCTTTAAACGTGGACCAAAGTATCAGATTTTCATCGCAGCTCAAAACAAGGTATGTATTGCACGCACAAACGGAGAATACCGCACCCTTTTATCGAATCTTTTGTGACATCACATCATTTGATTGAAGCGTGAAATGGTACAACAGATTCTAGGGTTGGGTCTCCAAGTCCAAACAAAATCGTGGAGTCTCCCTCGCCGACGCAAATGACAGTTGGCGCCAGGCCAACACGGAAGAATCGACAACGTGTATGGGATCTGGGGAAAAGCGCCATCTCGATTACGTTATATAGGCCTCTCTCGTTCTCCCTGCTAACGTTACTGTACGCGCTCGTGTGCCATCGAGAAGCGACTACAGAGATCGAGCTCGTGTACCTGTATCTAGTGGTGTCCCACACACACATATCACAGCACCATGACGGAGGCCATTCTCGTTGGAATCGTCGGCATGGGCATCGCGATGGTCGGCGTAATTTTGATCGTCTCATTCATGCGGTGGGTCGCGCGCAACCGCAGCTTCAGTATGGGTATGGGACCGATGGAACGAGACGTTGAAGCACAGCGCCGCCACAGTTTCCAAGCGAATGCGGGTTTCTTTGTCGACCACGTGGACGTTTTCCGAGAAGAACTGAAAGATAGCTTTGTCGAAGTCGCGTTATGGCATTGCGGGGTCTGCCGGTTCCGGAACCATCCAGATCGCAAGATGTGCGATTTGTGCCAAACCGTGCGTGGCTATGACCGGGAACTCGGCTCGCGGTTCTCGTCTCGGAAATCAGGATCAGGCGGCCGCAAGTCCGCGTCCCATCTTGGCGGTGGAGGCTCTCGAAAAAGCTGGAGCGAGCCGGCGCAAGAACCGTCCTCAAATCATGGCCGTGAGACGATGAGCAAGCTTCAACTGGCCGCATCGCGCCGTTCCCAATGGCAACGGATGCCCACAAACGACGGGCTCCATCGGTGGGTGCGGCAATCGTCTCGCATGTCGTCATCAGGGCTACGTGATTCCATAGGCAGCGACGCGAGCAGCACCCAGTCCAGGCCGTCGATGCCGCGTGTGGTCCATGAAGACCGCGACAGCTCCACGTCGATCGGGTACATCCGCGTGCGCGACTCGGCCGGACGGCTCGTGTTGAACGAGTCGGAAGTCGTCGCGACCGACTTCCATTACCGGATCAATATCATGGACGGCGCCGGCACGTCGGAACTGATCATGAACTTGGAGCGTGTCCATAATCTTCCCTTCCAAGACAAATTACGCTGGTTTTCTACCGAGATCCACCGGTTATGGCTTCCCTGGGAGTCGGGCCACGTGGAAATGGTCGTGCGTCGGGAGCATATTGTCGAAGACTCGTTCCGTGTGATCAGTGCCATGAAGAGTTACCAGCTTCGCCAGCGGTGGCGGGTCTCCTTTGCGGGCGAGCCAGCTTTGGACGCCGGTGGTGTCATGCGCGAGTGGTTTACCTTGCTTTTCGCCGAGCTATTTGATCCTCAGTTTGGGTTGTTTTTGTCCACGGTCGGCGACGAACGAAGTTACTGGCTCAACACGTACTCTTCCGAATATCGAGCCAACCATCTCGCGTATTTCCAGTTTGCTGGACGGCTGCTAGGAAAGGCCATCTTGGAAGAACACCTTGTGACGGTCCACTTGGCGCTGCCCTTTCTCAAGCATATCCTCGGCGTGCCCATTTCGTTTTCGGATTTACAATTCCTCGATGACCAAATCTACCGCAGTGCCATGGCTGTGCGCAAGACCGCTGATATTGACCCTCTTTGTCTGGATTTCACGGTCACGCGACTGGGCCCAAATGGCCGAGAACCCGTGACCCATGAACTCATCGCCGGTGGCGCAGAAATTGATGTCACGACAAGCAACAAGTCGGCGTATTTGGATGCATTGTTCAAGTACCACGTGCTTGACGGCGTCTCGGACCAGCTGCTTGGCTTCCTGACCGCGCTGTATGACGTCGTGCCTGAAGGACTTTTGAAGCTTTTCGATTACCAAGAACTGGAGCTGCTGATGTGTGGCGTGCCCGCGATCGACGTGGAAGACTGGATGAAGCATACCGATTTCAAATTTTTCACCGAAGGGCTGCCGACGGTGCTCGAACTGGAAAATATCCGCTGGTTTTGGCACGTGATCCAAGAAATGAGCAACCAAGACCGTGTGCGGTTACTGCAGTTCGCGACTGGCACGAGCCGTGTTCCCGCGCAGGGCTTCAAGGTACTGTATTCCTTTTCCCCCTCGAGAAAGAACAGAAGAGGGAGAAGAAAATTTGCTGACATTTTTTTTTATTATTAGGGGTTAATTTGTAGCGACGGTCGGGTGCGCCAGTTCAACGTGACCTTCACGGGCGAAAATCATGAAGTTTTGTTCCCGAAAGCGCACACGTGTTTCAATCGGTTGGATTTGCCGACCTATGCGTCGCTGGACGAGATGACAGAGTACATGAAACTGGTACGTTTTGTGTGAAATTTGTCAACGAAAAGGCCGTGGTCTTTTTATTTTTTATTGACTTGTTTTTGCGTTACGCTTGTAGATCGTGGAGATGGATATCACGGGGTTTAGTATCGAATGAAAACCGCCCGTGGTGCATGGAAGGCACTTCAGTGTGTACAGGCGAGATGGGAAAAGCAACAAATTTGCTTCTTCGAAGTATTTATTTGGATCATGGGGAGCGAAATTGACAAGAAAAAAAAGAGCTGCAAATAAAATCCTTCCGCTCGATGTTTTTCACCCAAGAACGACGACCTCGAAGCCTTTATTATTATTGATTCATTTTCGGCGGCGCATGGACAAGCACGAGATCAAGTGGAAGTGGCCGAGCCGGCGACCGGTACTCCATGGCCTGGCAATGCGGGTCGTGGCATCGCTGGACGTACCCACGCGTGGCCAAGTCCACGACAAACATGACGTTGTTGCTTTTATGGGGGCGTCCAATATTCTCACACCACCGGTTTTTCATCATATCCATCAAACAATTCTTTTACCTCCACCGGTTGCGCACACAAAAATGGTCCAAGTGCCAAATCCCCATGGAGAAATTCACGCTTTCCAACTATTTCTGGGCACTTGGCGTCGTGCTCACGCGTCAGAATCAAGTCGTCGTGCGCGAAAATCAACCACCAGCCATGGCGCTGATCCCTGGATGGGATATGTGCAACCACGAAGTCGGCGACCAGATCACGACGTACCAAGATTCGGATTTGCGTTTGATCGAAGGCCACGCCAAGCGCTCGTTCCAGCCAGGCGAAGAGGTGACCATGTTTTATGGGCCACGCTCCAATGATGAACTCATCTTGTACTCGGGCTTTGTAGTGGATGACCAAAACCCGTACAACCTCGCGCGTGTCTCGCTTCGTCTGGATGCCTCCGATCCGCTCGTTAAGATCCGCCGTATGATTCTGCAGAAGGAGGTTGCAGCGGATGGTCGTCTTGAAATCCACGACGATACGATTCAACTTCAAGTGACTGGCGACGGCTCGTTCGTCGCGTCCGCCATGCTGCGAGCGTTGCAAGTCGTGTGTTTGGCCAAAGAGAGCTTGACCAAAGCGCTGCGAAGCTCCGTTGCGATGGCGACTGATAGCGATCGTGAGCAGGCGTACGAGTGGACACCAGAGGAACGAGAGGCCGCCCGGACGCGACACGTTGAAGCGTGTGCAGCCGCAGAAGAGGAAACCAAGTTGCTCGTGTCGAAAGTAGTGCACGCAACGCATGGTGCCTTACTGCAGCGGTATTTCCAGTCTCAGCTGAACACCCTTGCAACCGCCAAGCGAAATGACAGTATCTTTGCAGCATAGATATGAACAGTAGTACAAGTATGCTTTTTTCTATTGAGTGTGTGGTGTGTATGTGTGTGTGTGATTTCTATTCTTTCGGGGGATGACGAGGGATCGGAATCCGCAAGAAATCCGCCGCTGCAACGACCGCCTTTCGGCCAAACGTGATTTGCGCGTCATGCGCGAGATGCTGTGTGGTGCCGAGCCCGCCGCATGTTTGTCCGGGCGTCCAGTGGCGGAAGCGGAGACTGAAATGGGTCAGTGCGAGCAATTTCGCATTCAAGCGGCGTGCGGTGTAGCCAGCCATGCGAGCCGTCGAATGCCCACGGTACACCGCCTGCTGAAGCATATCATGCGAGAGTGTTGCTTCGTGGACGAGAACCTGAACATGGCGAAAACAAAAAAAAATTCAACACCCCCATTAAAAAAAAACAGACGAAGAAAAAAAAAGTCCTATCGAATACCGTACGTCGCAGTTTTTCCCAATGTCAAATATATTGGACGAGTCCGCTGTATCGCCAAGGATCACGGCCTTCCGCCCTCGCGTCGTCGGACCTGTGACCTCAGACGGGTGCACGACTTCACCGTTTGGTAATGTGATCGACTTGCCATGCTTGAGCTGGTTGTACAGAGGACCAGGCTTCAGTCCGCGCTTGATGAGCAGCTCTGGGCGGAGCTTCCCTGGCAGTTCGTGCTCTTCCAAGACATAGCTGGTATCCAAGAAAAACATAAAGTGAGTTTTTACAGCGAGTGTTGCCGTCATCGACTGTAGAGTACTAAACTGACCCAAAGCTTGTGACCGTGTGTCTCAACGTCGCCGCTGTCACCTTGTGGGTTGCATCTTCAAACACTTTCCACACAAGCCCGTTGCCGTCTGACTCTGCGTGAATAATTTCACGTCGCAGACACTGCCGATCGCCAACAGTATGGCAAAAAGGGAACGCACAATCAGTACACGATGGTGCATGCATGACTGTACAAAGAAAAACGCACCGGATGCATGGGTGCCTTGTTCTGGTGTTTTTCAAACGCAGACATCTTGTTGAGAAGCTCTGGGGACGCGAGTTCGTGCACCGTGACCACCAAATTGGTCAGTCGTGTGCTGCTTGTCATGAACGCCGTGTTCAGATACGTAAACAGACCAAGAGGTCCGTAGACGGAGATGGGGCGAGGCACGCGCTTCCGTGTGCGGGAGTCTAAATACGACGCGTTATGGTTGTCGAGCGTGCACAGAATGCCAGGCAAGCCGTACACATGGTCGCCATGCAAGTGGGTGACAAAGAACTTGTCGGTGGACGGCACACGGATCGTCGACTTCATGAGCTGCCGCAGCGACGCTTCGGCACAGTCAAACATCCAATTGAACTTGTCGGTGCGGAAACACAACGATGTCGGGTTGCGCCGCACGGACGGAGAGCCCGCACTTGTGCCAAGAAAGAGCAGTTCAAAGCCCGTGGATGGCAGCTCTTTCCGTTGCATGGGTCCGTGACGCAAATGCGAATTGTTACATGTGCGCATCGGCACACTACAAATTTGATAGAAGCGATCGGTGATTTCGCGGGTCATCGCAGACCCTTGTGGCTTCTTCTGCACATCCTTCCATGTCTGCCATTGCGGGACAGTGGTGGACACACGCGCGGCATTGCCATTTCCGGCAGCATGCACGAACCCTTTCCATCGCCGCACCACCATCCTTTTTCTTGCCTTTGGTCCAGCAATGATTGAGTATTTGTGGTGTGCACCACATAAAGTAAAATGGACGTGGACCACAAAACGACCAGGACGACCATCACTCTTCCTTTCAAGGTTTTCGCGGGAAAAACGCTCAAGCGTGGCAAGTCAGAAGAACGACCATCTCTTCGCTGCGGGTATTTGAGTAGCGGGCTGGCGGTCTTTGTGTGAACGGACCAACACTGTTACAATGTCAACAACGACGAGCGATGTCGATACGAGCGCGTCGTCGTGTCAAGAGTACGTGGACGGGTCCATCTTCCGCGTCAAACTGCACAATTTCCTGACGTACACCGACGCCGAGTTTTTCCCCGGGCCGCGGTTGAACCTGATCTTGGGACCCAACGGCACAGGCAAATCGTCCATTGTCTGTGCTCTTTGTGTCGGTCTAGCGGGTAGCACCAAGGTTGGTGGCCAGTGCGAAATGATCTTTCTACCATGATAAACCAGCACACACTAACCCTTATAATACTACCTACAGCTCTTGGGACGAGCGGATAAAGTTGGCCAGTTTGTGCGCCATGAGAAAGAAAATGGATATACCGAGGTACGTTTACGTTGCCCATACTCGTTTCTCTTCTTTCCGCAAACGTCTCACAAACCAATTGATTCCATGGCGGATCTCAGATTGAATTGTTTTTTGAACGCGGCAACCGAGTGATTCGTCGCCAAATTTTCCGTGATAACAAGAGCCTGTGGTACTTGGACGGCCGCGAGTCGACGCTCAAGCAAGTCACGGCACTTATGGAGTCGGCCAAGATCCAAATCGACAACTTGTGCCAATTTTTGCCGCAAGACAAAGTCGGCGAGTTTTCGCGCATGAACCCGATGCAACTTCTCAAGGCCACGGAAACGGCCATCTTGGATGGCCGATTGGCGGTGAAACATGAAAAACTCATGGAAATGCAGCGCGATATGCACGACAAGGAACATGTATGTACACACATACTGGTCGTTCAGGAGATGCAGCACGACTACGAAATGTGACCGATGGTTTGTTTTTGTCTGTGTGTGTGTTTTCGATAGCAACTGGAAGCCGCGCAAGCCTCGCTTGATCTCAAGAAGAACGAGAACTTGCAGCGAGAAAAAGAAGTGGAGCGCATCATGGAGCACGAGTCTCGGATCCAAGAGGTGTGCCACTGAAAAAGCTTGTGAACGGAAAGTTGAACAAGGAAAAGACTGATCATTATGTGATGTGGTGGTGGTTGTGAACAGACCGAGTTAATGGAGAAGAAGTGTCTCTGGCTCGAGTTTGAAGAGATCAAGCGAGAAGTGGAAGAACTGAAAACGGAAAAGAAGCGGTGCAAGGATGAGATGGAGGTACCGTTTTTGAAATGATGTTATCATGTTTGCCACACCAGTGTGGTGTTGAATAGTTTGTGACCTGACGACACCTGTGGTTATATAAAACAGCATGCAAAAGAGCAACAAGTGACGCCACTGCAAGAACTGCTGGCGAAAGAAACGCTCAAGCTGGAAAAAGTTAAAGAAGAGTACGTGCTTTCATAGCATCAGTTTGATGATCCACAGCAGGCCAGGTCTGGGACATGCAGCCACTAAACACACCATCTCGTCATATTTTCAACAGTAAAACGGAAGGAGAGCGTATGAAACGAAGTATCGAAGAGAAAATCAAGAGGGAGAAACATAACGTGGACACGCTGGAAGATGCCCAAGGGAAAACGGTATCCGAAGTCTCGGAGCTGCGCAACCAGCATACCCAAGCGCGACGCAAACTCGAGCGTCTGGAAGAAGATGTCAAGAAGGTGCGTCCTTCTATGGACGAGCGGCAAGTCAGAACAATGCGGCATCGTGTCTGAAAATCCATGTATTTTTTATTTTTCGCATTATTTTAGTGGAAAGAGGAACGTGGATCAATGCCAGAGGAAAGCCAGTTGAAGAAAACCAAAGTGAATTTGGAAAAGGAGCAGCGCGACAAAGAAATGGAACACGCCGAAGTGAGCAGCAAGCGCCAAGCCCGCACGAGACATGTACGTACGCATATATCGTGGATGAAGGAGGTGGTGATGGGCTTGGCTACTCACATGTGGTTTGCTGTGTGCTTGTGGACAAGTAGCTTGGTGGCATTGACGATGATGTGCGGAAGGTCACGTACAAGCTCGGCAAACTGCAGGATGAAAACGAGCAACGCCGCGCGGCACTTCAAAAAATTGACCCCGATGCGATCCGAGCGGCCGCGTGGGTGCAGCGCAACCAAAGCAAACTCAAACGCAAAGTGTGGGGGCCTGTAGTGCTGGAAATGCAAGTCAACGAAGCGCTTCACGCGAAATACGTGGAAGATACGCTGCCAAAATGGCTCATGGCGGCGCTCGTGACTGAATGTTATGAAGATTACAACACGATCATTGAAGAACTCAAAGCCGAGCGCATCAAGGCGTCGGTGTTGATCGTCCAGGACGGCAATTGCACGCAGCCCAACCGGCCGTTCACGCAAGACCAAATGCGGGGCTTCAAGGAGCAGTTTGGCATTGACGGGTACTTGGATGAGCTGGTCACGGCACCGGATGTGATCCATGAAGTGCTTCGTGTCCACGGCGGCGTCCACACGGTGCTGGTCGGCAACAACCGCACCGAGGACTTGATCAACCGCGGCACCAATGTTTTCAGTGCGCTTGCCTCGGCCGATCGGAAAGCGGCGTTTGTGACGCCGTACAAAAAATACGTCACCTCAGTCTCCAAGTACGGCGACCGCAATGTCACGACACGCACAAATGATTTACAAAACCCTCGCTTGCTAGCGGCGTCGTCCTCGAACGATGAAGAAACGTCGCAGCTGCAGCAAGCGCTGGACGCATTGAAAGCACAAGAAACCAAAATCCACGAAGAAATTGATGATTTGAAAGCGCAAGAGCGCCATTTCTCTGAATCACGAGCCAAATCGTCGCAAAAGATCCAAGAAATCCGTTCCCAATTGAAATTGATGGTGCGGCTGGATGAAAAAATTGCAGAAGCTGATAATAAGGCGTACTCGTTGCGCAGTGAACTGGCCAAGGATTTGTCTGAGAAGGAAAATGCGATGATCCGCAAGCTCAAAGGACAAGCCGCGAAGCAGGCCAAGCAAATCCACGTTTGTTTGTCGTTGACCAAGGATTTTCTGGTCACGATCGCGTCGGATACGACGCTGGCGTTGAAAGTCGGTGTTCAACAAGTGCGTGTGGTGCTTATCGCCAAAGAATTGAAGCGAGCAGAAGCGTCGATCCGCGAGCTGCAAGAGGCCTACCGACGCGCCAAGGAGAACCTCATGTCGCTCGCGAAGAGCGCCATGAAACTCAAGCGCAAGGCCGAAGAAGAAGCGCCATGGGATGAATACGAGACGGCCTTTGCGGGGCTTTCCGAAGATTTGGACGAGTTGCGCGGCTGCATTGAAAACAACAAGGCGTCGTTGGATTGCTTCCGTGGCGATCGCAGTGTCCGTGAGATCTATCAACGCATTTGCCTCGAGATCCAAAAAGAAGAAGCCAACGTCGCCGAACTTGAAGGATTTGTGCAGCACGGCGAAGACCAAATCAACGGCGTCAAGGACGAGTGGCATGCCGAACTCAAAGACGTCGTGAGCCAAATCGATGCGTCGTTCAAAGAATTTTTCCGCGATATTGGCTGCGTCGGCGAGATCGTTCTCGATGACCAAGATGCGGTACGTGTTGGCATTCTATAACTCATAGGTTTTGCGTCTCGCTCATCACTTGTTTTTGCGCCTTGTTAGGATATCTCCAAGTGGGGAATCGAGCGTCGTGCTCAGTTCCGCAAGAATACGAAGCTGTCGACCATGACTGCGGAAGAACAGTCGGGCGGAGTACGTTGTAGTGGTGGTGGTGGATAGCGTATCCATGTATATAGGTGGATGGTGAGCTGACATTTTGGTTTTTTTTTACCCGCCATTTTTTTTTTTTTGTAGGAAAAATCGGTTGGCACCATCATGTACTTGATGGCCTTGCAGAGTCTCACGCAGTGTCCGTTTCGAGTGGTCGATGAGATCAACCAAGGCATGGACGTCTACAACGAACGCAAAGTGTTCCACCGGATCACCAAGTCCTCCTGTGGAAGTAAATTGCCTCAGTATTTTCTCATCACGCCAAAGCTGATCACTGGTTTGACGTACCACCGCGATACCAAAGTCATGGTCATCCTCAATGGCCCATGGAACAAAATCCGGCAAGAAGAATGGGACGTGCGCAAGTTTTTGGCTTGCAGTCGCGCATTGCTCAAGCGGCCCGCTGAGGCGGCCCACATGGATGACACCATAACCACGGGCAAAGACAACAGGAAGCGTCCACGAATCAAGGCCGAGGTGACTTATTAATTTTTCCATATTTTTTTTATATGTCGTCATATATTTCCCTTTTTCCATTACTGTGCATTTTGGTTGATACCGTTCGTACGTATCACTTGGTCGTTTGTCTCTTGTCGTTGTCTTCACGGAGCTTGCGGTCGTTCCGTTGAAGCTCTTCGAGCCGAAGTTTTTCACTTTGTGCGAGCACCAAGTCACCGTCAGCGAGCGCCTGGAGATCTCCCCGGAAGCGGCAATCGGAAGGCAGCGGCTCCTCCACGCCCGTGTGCGCAAACGCTGGCTCCGACTCGACATGCCAGTACACTTTGCCGTCGCACTGCAAGTGCGTGAGCCACGAGCCTTGCACGACGCTGAGCAACTGCGTCGCATTCTTGCTTCCTCTTCCCGAAGCGGCCACTTTCTTGTGGATGTGGCCTTTGAGATCGTCGGCTTGGGCCTTGCTGAAGAGGAACCCGCCACTGTTGGCTTCCGTGTCGATCTCGCCAAAGAGCCCGTGGACGGCGTCTTCAAATGTGGCCACGCCCGCGAGCTCGACAACGCGGTCACCGAACAGGATGCCACTCAGCTACAGGTCACACAAACACACACATACACCGTCAGGCCACTGTAGTAAGTACTAACTAACGCAATCTCTTTACACGGACCTTAATCTGAGGAAGTGTGTATGTGATGGCCTGCCCATCATGGAAAGTGATCGTCGCTGCGCCAATTTGGTGGTTGAAGATTGAATTTCGACTCGTGATTGACTCGAATTCGTAGCATCCGCTGATTTGGTAAAGCCCCTTGGGTCCTTGCACATGGAATGCCGAGGCCACTGGGTGGTGGGAGACATGCTCCAAGGAGACCGTGGTGCCATCGGCATAGCTGGCTTCGTACGTTTCGCCAAGGATCGGATTGAACGGCTTGAGCTGGCCCACACAGAAATGGAACCCGCCGACGACAAATGCCATCACGAGTTTCATGCGCTCCAACGGGTCGCTTGTCAGTGCGGCCTTTTTGAGAATCGTCGGAGCGTAGTTCCAGCCATCGGCGACGCGTTCAAGAAGCGTACGTGGCTCAAAAATGCGAATCGGCAACGAAATCCGAACCGCGAGTTTGCCCGTGAGAAGCTGCGCGCCGACTTGCATCATGATCTCCTTAAAGACTCCTTGCTGCTTTTTGAGCGTTTCTTGGTCGAGGAACAATAGCCCGCCCTTTTTGTTGGGTTTAAAGCTTTGCATCCATGCCAGTCGGTCGGTGAGTTGCTTGTGGGTCCACTGTTCATGTTCATGGCGGTGATGGCGGTGGTTTTGATCCTTGTCGTCGTCTTCAGGTGGGAAGCCGCTCTCTGCTGCCGCCTTGATCGCTTCGTGGGACGAGAGCGAGCCACGCGGGATCACCTCTGCAATATTCAGTTGGATCTTGGAGAGCGAAAGAGCAGCCACGGCCGTGTCCATGGTGGTCACGAATCAGGATACACACCCGTGGGCTGGATACTCAACGAATGAACTGTTCTTCGAAGTGTAATGCGTTGGCCGACGACGGTGGCCGATTGGTGACGTTTGCTTGTCCAATGCTGGCCCCGACGTGCTGGGGTCAGACGGACGGGGTGCATTACTGTACTTGCGCCTTTGTTTTTTCATCTGTTCTGATCCCAGACATTTGAGTACTTGACAAGATCCCATGTAGTTCGAACAACGTTGGATGTGGTGCTTACGGTATTGATCAGTTCAGAATCGAAGTTTCAGTTGTGCAGGACAACAGCAGAAGAGATCTAATTTTACATCCATCGCCCCCACAGCCAGCAACAGCGAAGAATGGTACCATGTCACATGCAGAGTTGGTATCTGAGACCATCAAGTGTAGCCATGTGTCAGCAAAAGTCTCAGATAAAATGCGACGGGCTCACATAATTTACGTCTTGTTGCGCGTTTAAACGAATTTGATCACTACCAACGGCGCCAGTAGCCAGCTTTCTCCAAAGCCAGACGATCTGACCGCTCACACCGTCAAATCTTCCAGATCCAACGTGGACGAGCGTTCAAGTGCATTTTCGCCTGCCACCCGGTACCCACCAACCGATGATCCAGCCGTTGACGTGTCGTCATCATCATCCGACCCTTCATCCGAGGATTCATTCTCAATGAGCGACGTCATGCCAATCGACGTAGCTGGCGTGCGGTCAACTTGAAGATTATGTTGAGGGTGCATGGCCACCAGCTTGTTCAATGCCAACCGCATCACAACGATGGAGCGTTCTTTTGCCGAGTCACTTGCGCCACGCTGGAAACACACACCCATACGACACAATAAATCAAACAATGCCTTCATCGTCGATCAGGCACCTCCATAACTCAACGCACCTGCTGAAGAATACGCAGCACATTCTCGCCACTTTGGATCGAAATCAGCAGCGCCTGCGAGAACGCCGACATGTCGATGTCTTGCAGCGACACACCGTCGGACGACACAAACTTGTTGATGTACACATCGTGGACGATCAGCTCGTCCGCGAGCTCTGGGTATTGATACCGGAACGAATCGGCGGCGACAAAGTGGTCTGGGTTCCACCGAGGCCACGCATTCGAGCGTGCGGCTGTCTTGACCTTGGTGAATTCGATCGACAGTGTGTCCGCGAGCCGCTTGCGCATACTAGCCGTCCAAATCACAGTGGACGAAATGATGTCCTCTTTGCTTTGAAGCCGCAATACAAAGCGCTCCACGGAAAGGCGCAAGATCTGTGATGATAGCACACAGAGGTTAAAAAAAAAAAAACCCCAGCAATTTCTCCTCAACCCAGAAACAAAAGCCACTCACCCGTACAAAACTTGGCGTCAGAAGCTGCTTCAGAACTTGGATGACTGCCACCGACTCGCCACCGTCACTGTCTCGCAAGCAAGTTTGTAAAACCACAGCGGCATCACGCACGGCTGCTGCGACTGGAGAAAGTGGCGATGGAGCCATTTGTTCGTTGGCTTGCTCAACAGAGATCGCGTTATTGTTTGGCTCGTCCATGTCCACGGGTCGTGGTGGCGGTGTTGGTTCGACCAAACCATTCCCGACGGGGCAAAACACACAGACGTCGATTAGCTGGAGTAAACCACCGGCGCCGACCACGACAGCGTGGAGTTCGTCATACTGGCACAGTTTAGTGAGGCAAAGCAAGCATGCTTGGGCAGCCTCTGCTGAGTACGACGTGATATTGTGCTTGGACGACAAACTGAGAAGAGCCGCGATCACGGTCGGGTTCTTCTGGATGGCATGAACCCCAGTTGCATCAGCTGACAGCGTCGTGAGCAGCTCGGTGACGCGACTGAGTAGCTCACGAGCCATGTTGCGCGCGCCGTCCGACGCTGGATCTGCTTTGAGAAGCTGCTGGTACGATGAATTCTGCATCTTCTCCAGAGCTTCGCCGATGGTCGCGAGGCCCCGGTCAGCCAGAAACTTGCAACATGATGCAGCATTCGCACTCTTGTCCTCAGGAACGTGCAGCAAGGCGATGAGTAGTTCCAGGGCGAGGCTGCTTCGGATTTGATCCGATTCTCCGAGCAACGAACGACGCAAAGGCACCAACAGTGACTCGTAATACTCCGTCTTGATTTCCACATTGGCACAATGGGTCGGAAGCAATCGGACAAGAGCCTTGAGGATGAGCACTTGAACTTCCCATGGTTCCATTGATACTCCTCGGCTGCTGGTTCTCTGGTACTGATGGGCGTCGTTGACGCCAAAAACTGACTTGGCTCGTGCCAGATCAGTCAACCGCACAAACAGCGCGTGGCTGAGCGTGCTGTACATCTCTGGTGTCCACTTGTTGAGAAATTCGCCATCGCCTTCCACGTACGAACGTAGAAATATGTTCCCGACAAAGATATCTTCATCGGCGACAACGTCATCGTCGATGTTGTCCACAGCATCCGCGGATGCGACGATGACTGTATCACTCTCCTCTGCTTGGTTGGCCGAGATGCTGGAAGGTGACGACGCAGAGGACGCCACAAACTTTCGCTTCAAGTACCGGAACAGTCTCAATCGTTGACGTTGGCCCCACAAGACATCGGCAGACCGCTTCTCAATCGCATTGAATATCTCACAGAAAAAGGCCGGCTCACACGATGCCAAGAGTGAGCCCATTCCACACCCATCGAATCCAACCGCATCATTTAGCAGTGTCTTTAACTCGGACTTGGTTTGCTCGGATGCATCGCTGCTAGAAGCCGAGCGAAGCGGCCTGATGATCACCGTCTTGGGACTCGTACATGGTGTTGATGTTGATGACATAGAAGCCACAGCGACTGGTGCACAGTAGTTTTCCTTCAAGAACTCGGCCGCTGCCCCCGACATACCACGTCCATTGGGATCACAACTCGCTACCAAGATGTACACCAACACAAGCGATTTCCAATTTGCGTCAACCTTGGACGAGCCGTGGTGAGATGGGATCACGGCAGTAGACGCATCAAGATGCGCAAGTTGCTTCAAGATGGTCAGAATACGGCCAATTGTGACGTGGTCCAACGTCTCCACCGCCAGCAGTCGACAAATGAACACTCTCTTGGGACGCACGAGCTGAAGTGTGTACTTGGCGCGACGGATGATGGCTTGCAACACACTCACACCGGCTCGCACAAGTCCATCGCTTGCATTGCGTACGTGGACGTGTTCTTCGTCAAAGTCATACGCTGGGTCCATATCTGGATCTTCTTGGCTGATTCCTTTCGTGAGCCGACGAGAAGCAGAAGGCCGTGATAGACTTGTGATCAGCACCGAGTCGGAGAGCACATCGACGACCGCGGAGGCGACCAACGTGCTGATCCGGTTGAGGCTTTCGGATGGCGCGTTCCGTGTCGTCATGATCGCGGTGCTCAGCAACAAGAAACACTCCCGGATAAACGCCGGCGAGTACCGCGCGTGGTCATGAAGCAGCTCCAAGACGTGGCGCGTTGGCAGTTGGCCTTGCAAAACCATCGCGTACCGACGGATTGCAAGTCGCAGACATCGCAGACACAGGATTTTCCACGGCTCATGGGCTTCCACGGCGAGTCGATCCGACAAATGCCACGCCAGCACGAGTGGCTCCACGACTTCAAACTGGTTCGACAGATCAGCAAGTTTCGGGATCAAATATTCGACAAAGTACCCGTTCACGACCAACTCTTTGTGGATCGAATGGTACTCGACCGCGAACATCTCGTGGTTCCAGCGCACTGCGACCGCACTAGCTGTGGCGACAAATGCAGCAGCAGCGGCAGCTTTCTTCAAGTGCTCGAGCTTGCCAATTTCCAACTGAATGGCCTGACGAAGCTCATCGCGCATTGCATCCCGCCACACGAGATCTGGGCGTTCGTGGGTCTCTTGGACGGCTTGGAGGATTTTCTTCCAGTCTTCGCCCTGCGATCGTGCGTCATGGAGCCACCGCTCAAAGGCGCCTCCACCATTGCCACCGTTTGCACCACCACCGCTCGGTTTCGAGCCACCACCACCAAGTTGAGACGCACCACGATTCCGTTTACTGTCGGTGTTCGATCGCAGCTCAAAGTCAAACGTAAATGACGGTAACGAGCGGTTGTGCCTTGTATTTTTGAGCAACGACGAAGCGGTGTGGCGTGAGATCAGATCCGCTCGATTCTCGAGTGGGATGAAGAGTTCCACGGGGAAAATGCGGCTGATGGCCTTCTTGGAACGGGTATTTCCAGCGCAAAACATCTCGACAAGTTCAATATACTTGTCCTGCAGCAAACCACGTGACGAGTTGGTCGGCGTTAACTCGGCTGCCTTCTGGGCCGACGTATCCGTATCATCGCCGTCATCGCTGTCAAAGGGCTTCTTGCTTTCACTGAGCGCTACGGATAGCGCATACAGCAGTGCGCCATACTCTCTCGCCGACTCTTGAAGCTCATGGACTTGCTCCAGATCGATCAGGAAAAACAGTTCCTTCACGAGTTCCATCGCTAATTCTTGGATCGCTGGGTTGGGGTAGTGGCAGAGATCCAATAGTGCGATCCTCGCATTCAGTAAGGCGCTCACCGCCAACGTGGTGGTCGCACTGTCGCTCGTGTGCTTGCGTGTGACCAGCGTCATATGGAAAAGCTCCAGCACAAGCGTCAACACAGCTTCTCGATCGCGCGTTCTTGTGATGGGCGAGCTGCTATTGCTGTGGTCCACGACGAGAGACCGCAACACGTCGTAGCCACCGCTGTCGGCAAAGTTGCGACGGTTCAACGACTCCCATTTCTCTGTCTTCTCGTTGGCATCTGCGCCTGGGCAAACACCGAGCAGACTGAGCAACACTTGAAGCGCGGGTTGGGCGAGTGTCGCGGAGAGCAGCTAAACACAGCGACAAAAAAACACACCAACAAAAGCACGACATAATCAGCACAAAAAAACAGTGTATGGAAGATAGAAGATAGAGGAGACGGTGAACGCCAGCCAGAAGTGACCACGTACGAGGCAGTTGAGAAAGGGCTTCATGGAGCACTTGGCACCGAGTCGGTAGAGCTCGCGCCATAGAATCACTCGCTTGAAACTCGTGAGCGTCAGCTCAATCTAGACAACAACAATGACAACGACAAATCAGTTAGTACACTGCTGTTGCCCTTTTGAGATCTCTTTTTTTTTCTGTGAGTACATCGTACCAAGTCTTCCTTGGAATTTTTCTCGGTCCGTTCGGTCGCGTGCTGCAGCAACGCATGCATCGCATGGAAGAGTTTACTCTCTTTCACGTCGAAAATGCCATCGTCAGCCGTCGAGACCGGTGCCGCTGCCTCGATAGGGAACATCTTGCAGAACGCTCGCAGCGCAGCGATCATTGCATCGTTTTCTTGGAGATTGCTGCTCGCCGTCTTGATGTTGATGACATCGCGGATCGCATTGCGCTGTTCGACAGAGCCCGCTTGGCCCATCGTGTTTTCACAGCGCGTACTAAGAGCAGAGTCACGAGCGCCGCTCAAAGGCCAATTTCACGTGCACGTCGAGCGCCGACGAAGTGCTTTCCTTTGCTTTTTCGTGTTGCGCCGCTGATCCACTTTTGGGTTTCAGCATGCCCAGAAAGAACGACGACGGTGGCCAAAATGCGTGAAACGGCAACTTAAGAAAATAGAAAATGAAAATCTATTTTATTCTACATCAATATTTTGATATTTAAGCGATTGAGAACGTATCCACAATATGCATTTATAGACATATACAGGTTTGGTGTGAGACTGATTTTTTCTGGGTGAAAACGTTGTGATGACTGCCAAAACTGGCATAATCAGTGACGTGGATTTAGCAAACGTACCCACCCGTACATTGACGTGTCGTTATCAAACTACTTGGTTATCACCCGCAACCGCTGCGAATTCCTTAACGTACTCAGCGCGGGTCTCATCGTCCATCACCAAATACATATCTGCTTCGCCGGGAACCCGACTGAGATGGCGCACAAGACGTAACCGAGCTTGTGGATCCAACACGTCCTTGAAGTGATGGGACATGTGGCTCACGGCAGCTTGGCTGGGGGTGTACATCGAAATGACTGGCATCGTCATGACTGGCATCGATGCAGTTGTGAGAGCAGAAGTGATCACTCCTGCTGCAGGTTGTGGAATGCCGCTGGGTGCTAACACGGCCGCACTGGACGAGATCATTGCTCCCGAACTCGCAGTCGCGGCAGCCGTCGCCGCACTGGTCATCTCCCCCAGACTCAGCAGCAGTTCACTCTCCGTCGATGGCATATCCAAGTCGTCTTTCTGGGCGTCTACATCAAGGTCAGTAGTGGACCCAACTGGAAGCTGGAGAGGTCCGCTCAAAGCTTCTGGGGTTGCAGTATCCTCTTGCACCGACGATCCTGGCGGATCTTGTGGGGTGAAGTCAAGGGCTGCGTCCACATCCATCGCATCCGCAGTCACGCCTTCAATTTGCATTCTTATGTTTCCATCTCGTCCCGCAGGTCCACAAGGTAAGCCGTATCGCCGACAGAATCGATAATACCAACCTGACGAGGCCTTGAATCCGTCCATTCCGTCATGCAGTGCCGCCATAGCGCGCGCCTTCTCACGGACCCTCACGGGCGCCAGATCGCCATCTTGCTTCATCGTGCTGGAAACCCACTCATACAACTCGGCATCAAACTGGGTGTTGCGCACAGCCTGCCCACGTTGCCGGTGATCCCGTGACGCTGCCACACCTTGCTTGTAGCGTTCTTCGATTTTAGCGGCATTCCCTTGCCCACGCCATTTGCGGATGGTCGACTCATTCACGTTGTACTTGGCTGCCAACTCAACGTGCTTGATGCGCGGGTTCTCGCGCGTGAGCACGATGATCTCCATGCGCTCCTTGTCCGTGAGCCGCCGCCCCTGGCCTTGTTTACCCATGTGAACTTGTTGCCTCTCCCCAAAAACCTGTTGTGCCGTCGTTTCTTGGGGGACCCACAAACGGTTTTAACGATCGTATGACGTTTGATTGAATGAAATGAAGCACTTTGATTTTTATTAGCAAATCAAAACGATTGTTTTTGTGACACTGGTCCGACACCCAATTGCATCCTTTCACCTCGATTGAGTGACCACTCGGTCTGGCTCACGTCGCGACGCGAGCAGCTCTTCAGAGACAGCGCACCATCGTGACGGAGAGGGAAGAGCACAGATCGTGCCCTTGCCCGCGTGTTGATCCACAATGAACCGACAGACACTCGCCGACGCGACCAGTCTCCATGATGGAGCGGTGCCGATCTATGTGATGCAGGAGATTGCTGGTATGTGGCAAGGAAAAAGAGTTCAGCCAGACTCTGTAACACTCTTCTCACCAATTTGAATCGCTTTGATTTGCCCTGGATAGGTGGCACGAAGGGGAGTGAGCGCGACGCGGAAAAAACGGCAGACTTTCTGCTTGGTCGACTCGGCAAATCGAATCTTATCGTGAAACTCAAGGCTCTGCAGCTCATCTCCGTGCGTTCATCCGTGGTGTTTTGTTTTTTTTGGTTTTGTCTTTTTGGAGTTGAGTCACCCTAACGAAAGCTGTATGCGGATCCACGCGCAGTTCTGTATTCGAGAAGGTGGACCGGTGTTCGCCGACGTCATTCGCGAAGAAGAGAGCGAGATCACTGCATATTTGCGTACGTTTCGATGACAAATTTTCCACTTGTCTTATTCCGTGTGTGTCTCTGTGAAACTGATTGCGCTTTCTTGTTGTTTTCACTCGTCTTCCAGAGTACTCTGGGCCTCCAGATCCAGTCATGGGCGATGAGCGCTATCGTCGTATTCGTGTGGCGTCACAGGTGCGCATTCAAATTGTCGAATGTGACTTACACGCCAACTAACCCGAACCACGTACAACTCCAGGAAGTGCTAGTGTGTCTCAATGACGGGAATCTACCTCGCCGCAACGACCCTGCTCCAGCCAATGCCGCGCCATGGGGAGCCCCTTCGAATGCGCAGCAGCAGCCATCGCCATACAGCGACAACAGTAATCCGCCATACGGCCAGCCAGGCGGGTATCAAGCGTCGCAGGGACCACCGCCAGCCACTGCGAATTCGGGGCCGTGGGGAAACTCCTCGTCTTCTGCTAGCGCGTCGCGTCCAGCACCATATTCCGACAGCCAATCGAATTCCGGGCCATCGTATGGTGGCCAGCCAAGCTATGGAGCGCCGCAACAGAGCTCGTACGGAGGACCTGGCGGCTATGGACAAAGCAATGACCAGAGTTCTGGCTATGGTGGCAGCGGTGGCTACGGAAGCAACGCGAACCCACCACACCAGCAATCCCACGGCTTGGGGTCGTGGGGGAATGCATCCTCTTCGTCGGGAGCTCCGGCCTATGGCGCACCAAAGCCTGCTGCTGCTGCGGGGATGTGGACCAGCACGGGCTACCAAAAGAGTGCGCCAGCGGCACCAGCGTACGGAGGCGGTTCTTCGTTCGCGTCGCGCGACAACCGCCCCACTGTTCTTGTGGGCCACAATCTCAACTTTCCAAAGCCACAGACCTATGGAAACAGCAATTTGGTCGGCGGCATCAGTGGCACTGGTAGTGGTGCGTACGGAAACAACAGCAATGCGTCGGGTTTCAGTGGTGCCGGTGGGTTTGGTGGCAACGGTGGCGGGTTTGGGGGCAACTCTGGCGGGTTCGGTGGCAACACTGGGTCCACCATGGGCGGCGGCGGGTTTGGCGGGGCCGCTTCGCGTCCATCGTACGCTGACAATAACATGAACCGAATGCTGAGTGGCCAGTCGTCGATGGGGTTCAGCGGCGGTATGCAAGCTGGCGGTGATGCCAGCACCAAGTTGAGCAAGGCAGTGGAAGGGCTCAAGAAGATCGGAGTGGAAGCCAAAGACCGCTGGGATCGACGCAATATGGACAAGTCGATTGGCGCGTCGCTCGCTGACCACGACGAGCTCAATGCGGGACCATCGGTCATGGATCGTGCTTATGTGCAGCCGCATATGCTGCAGCAAGGATCGGGTGGCCGGGATACGAGCGGGTACGTTATGTGGTTACTCTTGTGTGTGTGTATTGAGTATTGCGTTGTACTCATCTGTGTGGTGATTCTGTTTTCTCGGCAGTGAATACGAGCGTGGACTGATCGACAGTTTGTGTGCGTCTGTGGGTCTGGCACGAGCACCGCCAGCCGATGCGCTCAAGCGGTTTGTCGACCTTGCGCAGACGCTGGATGTGCAGACCATTGGGGATATCTTGCTGGACAAACTGGAAGATGCCGTGTGGCAAGTGCGACTCAAGGCGCTTCATGTCGTGCTGGCTTTGCTCGAGTCGCCAGGGTCACCACCGTACATGGAGCTCTTCGAGGACAATGCAGGCGTCTTTGAAGAGGTATGGGAGCTTTATTCTTTCAGTGGACGGGGACCAATTACAGGGGTAGTGACTAATTGGTTTTGATCTCTGAAAAAATACAATAGCTCTCGGGCGACGCCAAGCCGACGGTTGCATCCAAGTCGACACAAGTGCTGCGTGCGCTCGGTATGGTCGATGAGTCGACGCCCGAACCAGTCGCACAAAGGCGACCGAGTGCGAGGGCCGTAGCAGCTCGGTCCTCCGTGCCGCCACCACAAGCCGCCAACGAAGTGGACTTTCTCGGTTTTGATGCGCTCACTCTCCACCCGACACACCAGCAAACTGCTGTGGCGCCCAACATCTATGGGTCGCCGCCACCTGCCGCTCCAGCAGCGTTCGCTCACCACCAGCCGCCTCGTCAACCGGAAGTATCGGTGCGTCTTGGTTTCTCACCAATTACAATATTGAGTCGATGTGCACTGATGTTGATCTCGTGTGTGTAGCTTCTGGATGGATTCGATCCAGTACCAACGGGTCCAGCAGCTCCTTTCCATCAACAACAACAGCAGCAGCAGCAGTACGCTCAGCCCCACCATCTCCTGTCGCCTCGGCAGCAGCAGCAGCAGCAGCAACAATACGGGGACTTGCTGCCCATGTCCCCGTTGCAAGCGCCTCAGCAAGCGCCACCAGGACCCCTTGGTGACGACCGATCCAAGACACTGAGTAACTTTGGCAAGGATCTGTTCACGATCGCCAACTCGCCGCGTGGCCACCCAACTAATGGTGACAACACAAACGCCGCAGTGGCCAGTGAGCGGTCGGCGTTCAACTTCATGTAGAGTGAGATACACACAAAAAAAAACCAACAAGTGGTACACTGTATCGGCTTGACTGCGAGGCAGAAAATGAACATCAGTGCACCGATGTTTTTTTAGAAGCAATGAATGAATCCGTCTATTTCATATTGGTTTTGGCTGTGCAAAATGCAAAAAGAAAAATGAAATCGCTCTGCGATGTTCTCGCCGAGTGAGGTGGTTGATGAAATGAGCTTGTCTAATGCAGTGAAGTGAAACCAGCCAGGACGGTCCTCCCTCCTCAAGCCCAATGGACTCGAGATCCGCCCACGACTATTTTTTGTTTTGTCTCAGTTGCTGGAGGGTGCGTCTACTTCATCTTCTTCAGCTTCTCTTCGTCTTCTTCAGCGGCGTGCTGCTGCGCAAACTGTTCCATGCACGAGATCGCAAAGTACCCAATGAACACGACCATGACGTACGAGCCAAGCTGCGAGATGACACCGCCCGACTTGGCCGCAGCAGCGCCACCGGCAGCGTGGTCAACATGAGCTTGCGCGCGCGCCGAGTGGAATTTCTCTCTGCATTCCAACAGGAATTCACTCACACGCACGTCCAGCTTCCACGCGGCGGGAGAGACACTCGCGATGAAGGCTTCGACTTGCTTCATGTGGGCATCGGTGAAGATCGTGATAAAGAACGCCGCCTGCAAGTTGACCTTGATCAGTGCCTTGCCAATCAACGTCGCACCAAAAAACGTCCAAAACGGCATGAGAAAGTGGCCACAGCAAATGCCGCACAGATCAAACGCAACGTTTGGCCACGCCGACATGAGCAGCACGCCCCAGAAGCCATTCTTCTCCAAGAACTTGATCATCCAGTCCTTCATCCAGTTGAGCACGTTGTACTGGGAAGTGGACTCGGTGATTTCTTCAAACTCTTCGTTGCGCTGACCCGCGAGCCGCGCTGCACGGCTCAACGCGTACGGTGGGATCTCACCAGCGGCCGTGCCCGCACCCCACAGCATGCACGGCCAAAAGACCTTGCAGAAAATGGCAAAGAAAGTGACTGGTGTCGAGCCGATGCCGTTGTTGCATTCCGTCGCAAACGAGCGGAACCACATGTCTTGACGCGAGTCAAAGGCAAGAGACTTGCAGGCCTCCGCGCCTTGCACGACCATGAAGATGTGCGGGAAGAGGAAAAGGATGCCCGAGTGCATGCCTGTACCCAGCCCGACGGACGACAACACGCCGAGCCCGACCCACCACACCACAAACTCGACGTTTGTGTTGAACTCGTCCAGGTGCTTGTGATGGTCACCTTCCACCATGGTGGCGGCGACCCAAACCGCCAAAAGAGGTAGCAGCACGAAGCGCGTCGCATTGTGATGGAGAACGTACAGCGTGAGCCACTTGGTGAAGCGCGCCAATACAATGCCGAAGTGGTACAGCACGCTCAACGGGCGACGGAAGATGGTGAGCTTCTTGCGCTCCTGTCGCATCTTCTCCGCAAGCTCCGCGACGCGCGCATCGGTGGTGGGCGCCTTCGTCTTGGCGCTCATGTTTCTTGGCAGTAGTTTCGGAGGAGCGATTGTGTTCCTTTGCGCCGTTCACTTCTGGGTCGAGATAAGATTAGGATGTTGCTGCTTGTCGTTTCAGACGAAGAACAGCGAGAGCGAGGGAGTGGAAAACTGTGAACACGTATGCCGCACTTAATGATGTTCATCGTCATTCCTGTATGCGCACTTAAATTAGACTGCGGAAGAATCGATATCTATCTGTTACTAACCGTTCGTTAAGAACCTTGTTTACCTCATTTTTGGAGCCATTTGGTCTGCGGCAATGGAAGCTCAGAGTTTTCAGTGCACAACGATGCCAGTGGTCAATGACACCACGTACTGCTGGAGACCAGACCACGAACATTATGCGCATGGTCCTGTTGCGAAGCAATCACAGTGTCCTTTGTAGCAGACATGCGCGGGCGAAGAGCGCTTTGCGTCCGTCCTGGCGGGTGTGGACGCTGCGCAAAACATACTACCGGTTTACGGCGATCGTCAATTCTCCTGGGACAGTGAATATTTGCACAGTGCGGGCAGTGCGGACAGTACTGCTGCAGTCTCCAGAAGCATCACACGTGTATCGAACTCACCACTCAAGCTCGCAGACTGATGAACCACAGCGGATTTGCTTTCAATAACCGAGACATGACCAAGACGGTTGTGTCTGACACCAATTGTGCCTCTCTGTTCCCAGAACTGCCACTGTCGTTGAATTGTCGAACATCTTCAAAAGTCCTGTGGCCAATGCTCGATCGCAAAATGGTGATCCTCGAAAGGGGTTTGCCCAGGATGAGTGTGCCCAGGGTTCCTGCAAATCCAAGATCGCCACTCAACAACTCAGAAAGAAAGATCATTGTCCACACAAAAAAACGCCGGTCATTTGTTGTGTTCCCCAAGCCGCAAAGCAGGATAGAGGTCGATTAGAATTTATCGCCCTGCGCCCCCTTGGAGTGGTTGCCACATTTTTTAAACTGCTGCTATCCTCGAGTGGATGAGATCCACGACTTGCCGTCGCCTCCTGTGATGAACGAGCTGCTTTACTCGTTCTCCTCAGCGCGGACACGGGCGTTCGCGTTGGTGACACGGACGTTGAGCTGCTCAGCGCGCTCGACGATCTCGCGACGCTTGCGGGCCGACACGTTGTGCGCGATTTCGGCGCAGTACTTGCGGTTGTGCATGAGCAACAACTCAAGTTCCGCGGCGTTGTTCACGACGAACTTCAAGAAACCGTTTGGCAACGTGTGCTTGGTCTTCTTGTTCGAGCCGTAACCAACGTTTGGCATGCGGATGGCACCCTTGAACTTACGACGAACACGGCCATCGATACCCTTTGGGCGGCGCCACGATTCCTATAAAAATTCGCGCACACATTTTTTTCCAATTAGCGTGGATGCAATCGAGGGGGGATGATGTACATGCGCACGCGCTGCTGTGGACTGTTATTGGCGGCTAGTACGTACTGGCACACGCTTGAAACGGTTCGACTGGTGACGCTTGAACTTGGTCACCTTCTTCTTCACGATCTTAGGACGCACGACTGGAGTAACTTGCACCATCTAAAAAAGCGTGCAATATACGCGTCAATCGACCTATTCTCCGGCAACTCGATGCACCCCGACTCCACGCTGGTGTATGCTCGCTCACTAGACGCATCACGCCACCGGTTCGGGTCGTCGGGGGCGACATATAAGCCTCGCCACATGCAGTACCTTTGAGGAAGCTTTCGAGTTTTCAGCACTACTTCGCCCAACAACCTGACTGCCCACAACACCGACGGCCAGGCGAAAACCTGCTCATGGCCATTCAAGTTGCGCTGGAACGCGAACCGGTTCAGTTTTGACACCGAACCGGTCCGAAAAGGATGTATTTTCAACCAATGATATCACGGTTCAGGATTTGACACGCCTGATTCTGATTATGAATCTGATAAACACACATGATTGGGTAAATCACGAAAACCCAAAAGCAACAGTTATCATGGGAAACACATGATGTGTGCGCGCACACAGACAATGCGCATGGTGCTGCGGCTCCGTTTGCTCATGCACTGGCGACATGGACGTGATGACGCTACCTACTCGTTTCAAGGACACACAACTCTTTTTCCGAGCCAGCAAATTGGACACCACAAGTTTTCTTGTTCAATTAATGTTTATAACGAAGCTATTCATCCAGTTATCGCCATCGCCACATCATGCCCAAGAGCTATTTTTGACCCTGCTGCCCAAATCGAAGTCATGCGGAGACGATAACAGCGTGGTATACAGCTGAGCGCTGCCATCTCCATCCCCACCCTGTACGTGGTCCAGCAACATGGCGCAATGTGGAGACGAAGGGCCGACGAGTCCGCAGCATGATGACGACGACAACGAAGCCCCAAACGATGACTTTGGGATGGATCTACTTGCGCGTGCGCGGTTGCTGTGCCAAGCAGCAAACGAGATTGCGCTGCCGATGATACAATCTGTCCAGCAGCTCAAGCAGAGACTCGACGGGAAAGAGAGTCGCAATGGCTCTCGGCCGAAAACACGGGAGGCGAAAAAAAATAAAGCCGAAGAGGACGAAGAGAAGCGGCGCGAACATCGCCCGTTAAAAGCAAAGACCCACGTAGCAAAAGCCAAGCCACCAACGACCAAGGAGTCTCGTGGATATGGTGTCTGTTCATCAACGTTACCTTCACTCGCACCTACAAAGCTACCAGGGATGAAAAAGCAACCGCCACTTCCTGTGAAAGAGATGAAGAAGGAGAAGGAGAAAGACAAAAAGAAAAAGAAGAAGGCGTTCGAAGAAGAAGAGGAAGCGGCGATGCCGTTGCCGCTGATCAATGCGACGGACGAGTGGCGGAAGCAGCGAGAAGTGGAGACGATTCGCCAGGCACAAGAGCGTGCCAAGGCCCGGCTGCTCAAGTCCAAACAAGTGGACCACGCACCAGGAAAGTCAAACCAGCAAAGTGATGCGCACCCAGTCGACCCAGAAGCAGAAGAAGACAGACTCCGCACGATTGAAGCAAACCGCCGTCGCGCCAATGAAAGAGTGAAGCAACGTAACCAAGAACGTGCGCTGCAAGCTCTTGAAGCCGATGAACAAGAGCAAGCCAAGCTTTCCAAGAAAATGGCCGAACAACAAGATGATGAACGGCTGAAACAACTCGAAGCGAGCAGGCGCCGTGCCGAGGAACGTATCCGACAACGGAAAGTTGACGTGGCTGCTGAGCAACTGCTCCACGCACAAGCAGAGCCATCAGTGGCGCATCATCATCAGCATCCGCCATCGCAATCCGACAAGGACACAGGTAAAAAAGGAGTCGACAGCTTCCGCCACCGAACGCTCCAACGGCTGCAGACCGCCAAGTTCGCAGCGCAAGCCCAAGCCCAGGAGGAACGACCGGAGACCACCGGTAGTGATGGAGCAAGTGGCACTGGCCAGGGTGGTGAGGATGACCACGAAATAGAAGAAGCAGAACAGCGGAGAAAGAAGCAAGAAAAACGACGCAGACGAGAGACTGCGGAACGGTTAAAGCGCCAGCAGCAAATTGCCGAGGAACAGCAACGGTACGTTACGTTTGCAACAAGTATGGAGGAGGAGACAGAGCTAACAAATGTGAGGATGGGGCGACTGTAGAAACGAGAAAGAACTGTTCGAAAAGGGGCTGAACGATTTCAAGACGATGCGCAAGGAACTGGATCGTGTGGCGAAAGGGCTTCAACCAGCTAAGAAAGCCACGGAAGAGGAAAAACATGTTCCCATTGTATTTTCGCCGCAGCGAGTCGTGAGTTCTCCTGGCTCGCACTCGGCCACGACAGAAGAAGACAACAAACAAGAATTAAAAGTGGCGGACACGAACTGCAGCGACACCACTGAGAACCAAGGAAGGACTGGTGGTCGTGATCATCCTGAAGACCAATTTGTGGACGGCCTCTCTATCGCGGTCGAAGATCATACCGATCACGCGCTACCAGATCTTGCCAACGAAAAGCCATTGCCTTCTTCACCCAGTGACACCAAGGCGATCCGTCGGAAGAAGCTGCCGCCGTGGAAACAACCACCAGTGCCTATCCTTCCAGCGGAGAGCTATTCCCAGAAGGCACTCGTATCGGTATGTACGCTTTGGTGAATTTCTTCTTTTTCCTTCTTTTTATTGACGATAGTGCTTCCTGCTTGACAGCCACAAGACTCCTATGCCGAGCGGTTCCGTTCCGGACGTGCGAGCCCTGGCGGGGTGCAAGCCTCTGGTCCATTCATTCCTTCAAGTAGCAGCAACAACAGCTGATAAACCGCTTGTCAATCTACTCTTCCATCTTTTGATCCCAAATATCTCGTCACTGTCCGTCAGTATATTGGAGGTTGTGCGGCTGCCACGAGCTTGGCTCGCTGAGCTTGTAGTTGCTTCTGGAGCTGCGCCTGGGCTTGCTTGGTCTTGGCGTCACTCGAGGACATGGAGACTGCGGTGGATCTCATCGGAGACGACGTGTAATTGCGGTCCAAGAACGTTTTATGGTCGTCCCGCTGCTGAAGTGTCTTCTCATAGAACTGCTGGGTTGCGCTCTTTGCGACTCGGCCACTCGCGCTCTCGATGTGCGTGACGTGGGCGCGGATTTGTTCTTTGCGTTCTCCCCGCTGGCGAGAATCCTCCGAGATGCGGCTGATAAACTCGGTGCCGATATCGCCCCACGCCTGCGGAACACGAAACTCGGAGCCACACATTTGGCATTTCTTTTTCTTGTCTCGGTATTCCGTGTACGATTGCGCCACGTCACACTTGGGGCAAACTTTTTTATTCTGTGCGAGAAAACACGGGTCATGGTCAAAAACAAACGAAATTGGAAAAGATGCCGATTTGTGAAGGTAGTACCAGGTTGGCAAGGTACTCGTTCTCTCCTCTGGTGAGCTCGAGTTTCTAAAACAACGCGAAGAGATCCATAAGGTGAGAAGCAAGGCAACGGTGGGTGTGGACAGATCTCTCTCTTGAGCTCTCTCTGTACCTTTTGCTTATTCCGCTCGGCTGCCTCCATCCGAGTGATAAACCCACTTGTTCGATCATGGCCACTCGCGTCGTCGTCATCGTATGTATCCCGGCCACCGCCCTTGGTGGTTTTCTTCTTGGATTGGAAACGACAATTCTTTGCATCGTCGTCGTTGGCGAACTTGCGACCTGTATAGTTTTTCTTTGGCTCGGAAAGAGACTCGACGCGTTTCTACACATTCCATTAGATGCTGGTCAGTACGTTCGCCACTCGCAGTAGAACCAAGACACGCGGGAAGCTCTACCGCGATAGTGGCTGTGTGTACGGAGAGGAAAGTCGTAGAAACATATCGTCAGTATTCACAGTAGAGGTGCTGTTGTGGATCAACGTCGGGGTATACCTGGTGCAATGGCGACCACTTTCTGGGTGAGCCGTTCCAGCGTTTGCGGTTGTTGTTTCACCGTTTGAAGCAGTCGATCCTGGAAGAGCATGGGCTTCTTGACACCTGAAAGCACATCCATACTACCGCTTGCTAACGCTCTTCTGGAAACCGTCGTGATGCCGTCTGGACTTCGGTTCGTCGCAACTGCCGAGCCAGCAGGCGAGCTTGATCGCGATCGCAACGATGAAGAAGTGGACGTAGAGGGTCTGGGGGCGGCCTGGCTTTCTCGTTTCGACGTGTTTCTCTCTGGGATCGCGACCTCCAGTTGATCATAAGCCTGTCCACGTGATGGTGGCGGCTTGACCTTAACTGGCGCGACTTCCATCCCCTCGGCTCGCTGGATGGTCTGCACTTTCGCAAACATCTCTGCCAGTTCTTTCGCATCATCTTCATCCTCCTCATCGTCGCCAGCGTAGGTGAGATGATCTAGCCCGCGCGTCTTGTTCGTCTTGGTCACCTCCTTGCCAGCAACGCCATCGTCGACATCGTCGTCGTCATACGTGTCGTCATCATACGTGGGTCCATCAATGGGGATTGGCTCGGCCATTTCGCGAAATGAGCAGCAAATATACCGTACTTCATACCCACGAGTGGTGACCCAAAAATAAAGGCAACGGGAAAACCGATTCGTTGACCAACGCCTTCTGAGAGAACGAAAGAGATCAGAGTGATGAGCAAGCAGTTGGATGTATCCGCTATGAAGGGGCAGGTCGAGGCCGCGATGGAGGCACTGCTACGCGCCGCCGATGCGCGGGTTCGATGGAAGCAGCCAGGGTTGGCTGGCTCTGCGCTCGCAACGACCGACGACGCGGCCACGTCTGCGCCGCCAATTTCGACTCTATATGCATTTCTACCGGGAGTGTACCGCTCAAGTGATCCGCACCATCCCGACGCAGGTCCAGTCTCATCCGACAGCGACTGTGGCGCTATGACACTGTTACTGCATGGCGATAACACCTTTGAGTACACATGGCAAATGCGCCGCCCGGCGCCACGAGCGATGGAGTACACGGTGGAGATGACCGGAGTGTGGAACAAACCTGTGTTGAACCGCTCGCGGCGAGGCGATGACGACCAGCGCGTGTTCCTCACGACAAAGCGGATCCGGTTCCAACGGCTCTCAAATTACGGTACGAACACCCACAATGAGCTCAAAGTACCCTCTCGCAGCCATTCACGGGTAATATTTGACCTGTACAATTGTAGACGCGGCAAACGAGACCTGGAAGCTGACGCTGCGCACGCTCACTCGCCATGGTTCAGACTGGGCGCCAGTTGGAGAGTCGGAACGTGGTGTTCCTCCTATCAATATGGTGTTCAGCTGCGGAGAAAGCGGCTACTTGGAGAGCACGGGCGCTGTCACAGTGGCTCAGATTCTGAGCAGCTCGCCTGCATGTCGAGTGCTCGCTGGGTTGACGAAAAAAGTCGCCAATAAACTCGGTGGGCCTCTGGATGTCATGTCCGAGAAATGGCTGCCGCTGAAGCACGTCTATCTCGCTGTCTCACCAAGTGAACAGCAAAATGTCAAGGGTTTTAACCCATTTTACTTGTACGTACCAGTACAACTAACTCTCTCGTCCTCGTTCTTACTGTATCGGCAAGTGCTGACTGACGTTGTGTGCACATTCTATGACACGCTCGACGACCGTGCAGTTTGGCAGAGGTGTGTACGCACGAATCATCCCTTAATTTGCTTTGAACAGCCATGCTGATAGTATGTTGCTGGTATATCTATGTGTGGAATCGCAGGTGCTGCGAAGCAACAAGCAGAAGCAACACGGCGCCCCGCAGCACGACGAAGATGATCATGGAAAACGGCAACGAGATACTCCAGTCATTGTTGCTTGAAGGCACACTTCAACCTATAAACCGACCAACATTTTTCAGTTTATAGGATACATTCGAGTAACATCATACATTTCGTGCAACATTTTACTACTGGTGTCATTTTGTGAATAAACGTAAACGCATCATGGCGACGCCGACTTCCGCGGCGATTGCCGCGACGCTTTTGGCATCCACAGGCACGCCAGGGTCGACCCCCACGGCAGCAGGCATTGCATCCGCACCTATGGGGTCACCAGCTGCGTCCTCTGCCTCGACCATGAACACTGCAGCGGCGACAAAGAACACGCCACACCTGCACTCAGTCGCGAGCTCGTTGCGCTCCTGTATGGACGGCATGCTCCCAGACACGCTCCGCAATGATCCAGCGGCTTTCCATCTCCACTGTACGATAGTTACTGTTTCCTACTTGATCTAAATCGCCAGCCACTAACCCCCATACTGTTGCTATTAGTAAATCATCAAAAGACGCGAATCCAGTCGGACAAAAACTCGTGGCGTTTTGGGTTAAACTACCTTTTCGAAACGCTCAAGCAGCACAAAGACTGGCATGCGCGTAACCAGCAGTTTGTGCAGCTACGCAAAGACGCCAAGCGCTTTGAAAACCACGTGGCCGCGCTGCGTGCGGTCATGTCCGAGTCCATCAGCAAGCTCGATCTGGAAGCGGGCTTGCGGGTCGCGGAACTGGATGGCCGTGTTGGCGCGTACAAGATCATGTTTGAAGTGACCAAGATCGCGACCAGACTCAGCCGCCCGCTTGTCAAGCTACAAATCCTGAAGCCCAGCGACTCGTCGCTCTCGATCTACTGTGACACCTTTGTGTTAGATATTGTGTTGGCTCCAAAAGGCGACGGCACGGTCGAGTCGGCATCGCTCGTCACGGTCGAGAAAGGTGAGTGTCATTTTCTTTAAATGGAATGTGCGTGTGGCCAGCGGACAAACTGACCAATCACTGCCGCTACTTCAGAGGTATCGAACCAGTTTCCTGAGCGTGACGAGGACTTGCTGCGTGCTCTCAAGCAACTCGCAGCCGGTGATAGCACCAACTTTACGGTTCGCAACACTGATTTGACTTTTGACCGAAAAGATCAAGAAGTAGAGTCGAACTCTGATGACTTGGGGTGTGTTTGATGTGGCCATACAGGACAAACTCATCCGTTTGATCAATCGCGCCGAACTTGCAGTCAAGTACCCCAATGGTGCGTGTGGTCTTGGTGAAGAATGTCCGCAAGGGCGAGCAGCAGCAGGTTGTCTAACAATCTGTGTGTTGTGTATGGATCCGTAAATCACAGTCAACTTTGAACAGCTGGAAGAAGATACGTACGCCAAGCTGAGGGACGC
This sequence comes from Pythium monospermum, assembly GCA_023336165.1. Classification (NCBI taxonomy): domain Eukaryota; phylum Oomycota; class Peronosporomycetes; order Pythiales; family Pythiaceae; genus Pythium; species Pythium monospermum. Next base: position 107,775 of record JAADWJ010000001.1, read on the forward strand.
CAGTGGGCTGCATCGATGCTGGTCGGTCACGCGCGCCGTGGATGGGATCGATATCCAGTTCAAAGACCCGCTCCACTGTCTGCCGATCATTGAGCCACCACGCAAGAAGGTCAAAGTGGATGACGCTGCTGCCGCGTCTGATGCCACTGCAAACGCAATTGTGATTGAAAGTCTCAATGGAACAGACGACGCCACGCCCAAGCCGTCTGACACGGAAGTTCCAAACCCGCTTGCCCATGGAGAATGGTCCGGCAGTGTGAGTTTCATCGAGTGGCGAGGAGAGGTCGCTCTGCAAGTCGTAGGGTACACGCCGCTGATCATGGCCGGTGTCCAGGCGCGCCGCTTGGCGCTCGCGGTGATGCGCCGACCCAGCGATGCAGCTGCAGCAGCGCTGGCTGGCGCGGCAGTCGCACCAGTGAGCCAAGACGACGAGAAACTGTTCAATGAATTTGTGAGTTGGGTCGTGCCACCGCCTCAAGGGGTGGCGTCCGAAGGCGCCGAAGTTCGCAAGCCGATCACGCCACAGCTGCACTTTGCACGCGACCACAGTGTCTGCACCGTGTCTCCTCCTGGAAGCGCCGCGCTCAGCAGTGCGTCGGCAATGCGGCAAGAGTACTCACTGACCACCAAGGAGATCTCGGGCGGCCTTCGACTCCACGCGTTCCCCATCCCAGTACGTGTTCGACCATAACTGTGTCTGATTTTTGTCTTGACCACTGCCCACTCTATCTGACTGTCCTTTTTTTTGTTTCTGGCTGACCTAGTTATCCCACGCGTCTCCGTCAACGTTGAACAACGTTTTCCAGATTTGTGGCCACAGTTTGTTTTTCCACTCCGTTTTGCTGAGTGCGTTTGTGTCGAAAAACAATTTGTTTGGCCGGAAACCTGCCGTCGACATTGAAGAGGTTGTCCATGGTGAGTGGCTGTCCGCACGCTCTTCTGTTTCCTCCTCAAGAGCTCATACAGACTCTTTTTCATTTATTTTGCACTCCACAGTTCCGATCAAAGTGGACGTCGCAGCGCCAGAGCAAATCACTCTCAAGATCGATGCGGTGCCGGGTTTCGACAAGCCCTTGCTCGTCGAGTACACGACCACGTCGGACTGTTTGCTGTCTCTCTCGGTGAAAACGGGCGACGATGCGGCAGCCGTAGCCAAGACGGAGCCATCTTCGACCACGGGATCATCGTGCGACCCGATCCAGCAGCTTGCCAATGCCTGCCACTCGGTGCCATTGGTCACGTTCTTCGCCCTCCAACGTGTGATCCAACAGGCCGCAGTGGCGGCAAGTGACAGCGCTGAATCGGCGAGAGCAATGGCAAGCGCCACGCCAGCGACTGTTGGTGCCGCGGACTGTGGTGGCATTGATTCGCTGGACGATGCGCTCGCTGTGCCAATGAAGCTTGAAGGCGAAGATATGCTCATCGACGATATGAACATGTTTTAAAAAGTTGCGCAAATGTCCAGCATTTTGTTTTTCTTGCATTTTTTTTTATGAATATTTCTCGGCTACGTTTCATCTTGCTCTGGGATTGAACTTGCATTCTCCACCGTCCGCCGCTGGGACGAGGCCACTTGCGGCAGCTTGACCAGTGGGTTTGGTTTGGATGGAGTCCGCTCTTGGGACTGCAGGACGGACAGCACCTCTGGGTCGCCCTGGTACACGTGGCCGTCAATACCAAGCAGGAACCTATAAAGCAACGCCACAATAAATAAATAGACTGTTACTCAGCAACCAGATGACATTCCAGTTCCCAGTCCACAAGGCAGCTCGAACGTACCCTTCGCTGGCGCTCTCGCCAAGCCCACCTGCTCCCCCACCCCCACCTCCTCCTCCTCCTGCCCCACCGCCTCTCGCGGGGTTACTGCCATGGAAAGAATTATTTCGTGTCAGGCTGTCCAAGTGATTATTATTTGCCATCTTGGGGCCATTCAGTGCCGCCGGCGTGGTCGCGGAGACCTGGAAGCCGCCTCCAAAAACAGGAGCCATGGGATGCGGAGTCTTGTTGATATTCGCTCCGTGCGGCGAATCGCGGATGGAACTATTGCACGACAAACACCTCTCTTTCTCAAGACTCGGCAAGGTATTGCCACGCTTTGCGTGGCCAGCGCCTCCAACACCTCCAGCTCCACCTCCTCCTCCAAGAGGCATATGCTTGCCCGTGAGAAACGCGCCTTCGGCCTCGCTGAACGTACGCTGCGCTTGCTGCACGGACGCGTTCATCGAGTCGGAAAGCGATCTGAGAAGCGCCACCATTTCGTCCTTGTCGGCTTTGTTTTTGAGTGCGGCAAACACATCGTCTCGGTTCATCTTGAGATCGATAAACGCTCGCAAGTTTTCCACTTGCTGCCGCACGCGCGAGTCATATAAAACTTGTTCTTTGACCTCCAAGAGGTCTTTCTTGTCGGCTTTGCTTTCGCTGAGATGCGTGACAAGCTGTTGCAGTTCTTGGCTCACGCGCTTGAACTCGTCTTCTTCTCCGACCACGGACGCGAGCGCCTTATCCAGCTGGTTGCAGATCTCTTCGTATTTGGATTCAATGATTTCGTCCACTTTCGTACGGTCCGCCTTGAGAAGTAGTAGCCGCTGCACGTCCTCCACTGCACAGGTGTTATCATCCAGTGTGCGCCTTGTCTCTAACATCATTTCTTGCACATTCTTGGCCTGCTTGTTCATTTTATCGGAAAATTCACGAATCGCCTCGTCTTTCTTTTTCGAGTCTTTCTCTGTTTGTTCCATCCACATGGCCAGTGAGAGCTGGTTGTGTAAGATATGGTCTGAGTTCAAAAAGAGCTCTTTCTCTTCGGCATTCATGCGGTCTTCAAGCTGCAGCGCAAACTGCTTGGTGACTTCTTGGTCTTGGCGTACGAGCACCAAGTCCTGTTCGACCTTGTCGACAAAGCTGGAATGGTTGGCGTTGCAGACCACGACTTGCTGTTGCACCTCATTGATCTCTTGCTTATTCGCGTGGACTTCCATGGCGATTTCATCGATCCGCTTGAGCTGCTCTTCGTGGCCGGCTTGCTTGGTTTCGATTTCGAATACTTTTGTTGTCATTTCTTCAAACTGGCCCGTCAATGTGATCACTTTCGAGTTGACCCGTTCCACTTGCTTTTGGGAGTTTTTCGCATCGCGTTCCATTTCGTTCATTTTGTCACGAAGCCGCTCAAACTCATCCACCAGGAACCGCATGGCCTCGGTTTGCATGCGGATGGCCTTGACAAGCACTTTCTTGGAAACATGGGGCTTTTCTAAAGTGGTCTTGCCATCCAGTTCCAAACTGAGCCGTTGCCAAATCTCAGGTGTACCGAGCCCGATCGGGTCGGCCGATGCCAACAGCGCGTCCATTTCATTGCGCTGCATCGTAGGTGGAGTGGCGCGCGAAAGACGGCGATGACAATTTGATGCAGCAGCAGCAATGGCTACAGAAAATGGAGCAGGTATTTTCGGAGAGCTACCAAGCGATTTCATTGGCTGGATTCACATTTGTGGACCAATGAAATGACAGGATTGGTTGTTTCAATACAATTATCAAATTTTGACAACGGGTGAAAAACGGAAATATTATGCATTGTTTTGGTAATTAGGAATAGTAATACGGTTGCTTCTGAGCACGGCGTGAATACAATGGCATGGGCAAGTGTGGGCTTGCTGCATGGGAATATACGGGGGGGGGAAGAAGAGATTCACAGGCCCTCACGGTGATAATAACACGGGCACGTCTTCTTTCTTGACCTTGCTCAGTGAAGTGTCGAGGTTGACTTCGCCAAGCAGTTTGCCATGCTTGGTCACGTACACTTTGGTCCACATGTACATCGCCGCGATCTTGTGGATGCGGTTGAGGTTCACATCCTCACCAACCTGCCAGTACGATACACGAGCTTATGAGCCAGGTGCAAGTGGATCTTGGGAATAGTGGTGTTGCTTGGTTCGTACCTGAGGTGGGTAGCTCTCCACTGGGACAGATGAAAAAGTGTATTGGTTGAAGGGAGGTCCGAGTTGCAGCTGCTCATGAGAACAATACAGGCAAACAGGTTAGTATACGTGAGGTTACAAAACAAAAATCTCAAAACAAGAGGTTTTCAAAGGTGCATAGAGAGAAACGTACGTGGCTCTTGGCGGTTTCATCTTTCGACTGGAAGTTGAGCAGCGACACATCATCCACGACTGCACCAGTTCTCTTCTTGTCGATGCGCAGCGTATCGGAGACCATCTTGAGAATCTTGGCCGCCACATTTGGGTTTGTATCATCCGGAATCTGCAACGATAAAACACAAATTTGTAAGCTTTCCTACTACGGACGCTAGACTTTTTATTACATGGCCTTCGTGGATGAATGTACCTCTTGCTGGTTGACGGCAAAGAATCGAGCGACACCGACTTCCAGGTCAAAGCGACGAATGGCACCCTATCCAAAATCGAATCAAGCCTCCATGTCAGTACCGCTCACTCACTACAGGGATACAGAGCCAATGAAATCGTACGATCACGTGTCTGTCCTCGAGATTGTCGACGATCGGGAAGTATTCCTCCGTCTTGTAGGTGCTCTACAGTCACAAAACCACCATTATATCCATCTGTCAGACAATCGACGCTACGACGCATAGAAGAACACTGGACTCTCGCCAATTCAACTCACCAATGCCTGGAGCGCGTCGCTGTATGTCGTATCCTTGGTGAACATGACGCTCACGGGGGTCATGTGGTTCTCCGCGAGCTTTTGGCTCACGACGTACTCATTGAAGTCATAGCAGACCGCGTGCAGACCGGCCCACTCCGCGAGGATATCGTACATCGATGGCGCGATCGATGCGCTCACAAAGTACGCGACAATCGACGCGATCATGACCGGCACCATGTGGCTGAGCTGGCCTGTCAGCTCAAAGAAGATGATGGGTGTGGAGACGGTTGCTGTGGCCGATGCCGAAAAGCAAGCAGCGCCTACGACCGCGTAGGTCGCTGGCGACTGCGATGGGTTCCAGTACTTCATGAGCGTCTCGCCGTACAGTCTGCCCACGGCAGCTCCGATCGTGAACAACGGACCAAACACGCCGATGGATAACGGAGACCCACACGGTAAAATGCTTGTGGCAAACTTGAGTGCGATGTACACGAAGAGTGTAACCTGAGGGTACTCGGAGATCTGAGTCCACTGTGGCAAACTCAACGCCTGGTCGCGGAACACTTCGTTCACCAGTGCACGGTCTGAGAGCCGCATGATGCGAAGCGGGTACGTGAGCAATCCAGTCGCGACACAGATCGACACGACGTGGACCACGCGGCGCTTGTACGATGGCTTGGTGAGTCCAAACTTTTGGAACATCTTGATCTGAATCCACCGCAAGCCCAGTGCTCCCTTACAGAAAAGACCAGCACCAAGCTGTCACCATGGAGAGACAAGTTGTTAGTGGTCAGGCATAAGTACGGAAGCAAACAGTGTAACGCACTCCTGTGACGACTCCCAGCACGACGAACGCCAGCAGATCCATATCCATATCAAAGCTTTGGAAATTCGTGCGTTCAAACAACACATCGCGGCGGATGAAAGTCACAATCTTAAAGATCAAAATGCACACAGACGAGGCGATCACGCCTTCCCACAGACACTTGATCTCGTAGTACTTGGCGGTGACTTCGATACTGAACAACACCCCGCCCAGCGGCGAGCCAAAGCTTGCAGTGATGCCACAGGCGACCGCGGCTCGCAAGTACTGGTAATGTTCCGGTCCAAAATACGTGCGACGGAAAAGCCCAAAGCGGCTCAACTGGAACGCCAAGATGGACACGATGTGGGTGTACGGGCCAGCTCGCCCGACAGACAGCCCCGAGCCAGACGCGATCACTGTGCCAAGGGACTTGGCCACGAAGGTTCGCATGGAGAGGATATCAATCGGATTCTGGAAGACACCAGCAAAAAGCGCGCGCATTCGAGGAATCCCGGCGCCATCTGTGGCAGGCGCGAAATAGCCCACCGATGTGGCGATCACACTGATGACAACACACCAACCTGTCCATAGGATAAATCCTTCCACTGAGTCCGTGCCCGTCGAGTTGATAATGTAGCGTCTCAACTTGAACAGATACTGCACCCAAGCGTCCACCACCAGACTGAACAAAAACAATGACCAGAGATGTTATCTCGACTGAGTTTGGTCGAGCAATAGAAAACTTAATGGGTATAGTTTTGGGGGATTAACGTACGCATACATCGCTGCGACCGAGCCAATAATGATGAGAAAGAGCCACGTGATGGGCGAGTACGGCAAGTTCTTGCAGAGCTTGAGCATCCGAATACAGAGCTGCCGCATCGTGTACTCCCCGAGCCTGCGCTCTTCATGGATGAGCTGCTCAAAGTGCCGCTGCGAAGTCGCAATGCGCCACGTGTCTAAGAAATGGATGCTCTCATCATTAGTCCCAAGATCATGATCCACAAATGCGTGAAGGACATGTCGCTCATACCGTAAGTGACGGCGCTCATGGTCGAGTCGGTGGTCTCGTCGTCAATGAGCCGCAGCGGCTTTTTAGTGGTACTAGTACGCCGTCGCTGCCGTCGGTGAGTCAAAGAAGATTTGTACTTGAAGCCCAGCTTGCTCTCCGCGGAACTAGCGTCGTAGTTGGGGAGAAAGACGCAGTCGCCTAGCCCAAGATCGGCAGGAACGGAAGCCGATTTTGAAGCAAACACACTGTGTTATCCGTTACGGCTCCATGACTTATGGGGCCGAGGAAAGTGCCGCTTCGCCACATTTCTGAAACCCTACTACGAAAAGGCACAGTGTGGCATCAGCAAATGGAAGGAAACGGCGCATCAGTAACTTCAATATAACCATATATAAAAGTACTTTTTGAACCTAAACATCATTTTGTTTTTTATTCAACATTTTTACGATTCATTTGGTTGACCTCATGCTGATGAGAGTCTCCACAATCGGACTGTTTCATCGTCACTCGCAGTCGCAATGATGTTGCGATGCACAGGGTGCGAAGCCACCGTGTTGACCACACTCGAGTGGCTATCGTCCACGCACATCTCCAGGCCATCCTCACGTCGCCATACAAACAATGCTCCGTCTGCAAACCACCATCACGCACATAAACAGTACAGTTAGACGATTCTGTCGACTCCACGGCCAGCGTAAGACCCCCTCCCACACACACACCGCACCTTCGCTTCCTGATACCACGAGCTCGTCATCCACGCCCGCAAAGCACGGCCGCAAGATGTATCTCTTTTGCTTGAAGCCACGCTGGCGGGAGACGATCGTATCGGTCGCGACACTCAAGCACGCGAGCTCTTCATGCTCAATGAAATTCAGCAGCAAGAACCCAGCCGACGACGGCGACATCGTGATGGACGAGATAAGGTGGTCAGCGCGAAGCAGTAACTTGTCCGACTTGTCCACCAGGTTGTACACGCGCAGCTCGGTCTCGGAGCACAGCACAAACACCTGGTCACCGTCAGGATGCACCGCCATGTCAAGCGCACGTCGGCCTCCCCACTGGTAGGCTATGCTGGCAGCGTCGTCTGTATTCTATACGCATCAATTCAAAGCCCAAACATGTCAGTTGAACAGTCGAGCACCCAATATGGTACCATAGAGAGTGTTGCTTTCATACCCAAAGGACGAGAGATTTCTGGACGCTGCCGCTGAGGAACTGACGACCGTCCGGCAGCCATCGCAGCGTCGTGACGCTTTCAGCAGGGTGTTGAAAGCGGTGTGTACATCGGCCACTCTACAAAACACCCGTGTAGCGTTGCGTCAGTATAGTAAATGGGTACCACATGGACTGCGAAACGTAGTGCCACACATACGGAAGGGTCCCACAGCTGAATGACGTTGCTGTCTTGGCCACCGCCACTCAAGAGCGAGCGGCTGTCTGGCGACCACGCGATGCATTCCGGCGCACACCCGTCCGCGCATTGCAGCACCTGGAGAGACTTGGTATGCTGAAGGATCAATAGACACCATCATACAAATGCCATGCTCTGGGCGTAAGCCAACGACCGCCTCCTGAGCGTGGTTGAAAAAGGACTGACCACATTGAGCAGCTTGGCGCCAGTTTTTTCGTCTTCGTTCTCTGTGAATGTGAGTCCCCAGATGATGATTTTCGCATCTTCAGACACAGACGCCAACCATTTCCCATCGGGAGAGAACGCCACGTCCAACACTTCGTGTGTATGCTTGAGCAACAGAGCGATACACTCAATATCGACGCGTTCAGTGTGAGCGAAGGACGCCACCTGAGCAGAGTCGCTCTTTTCCCATTGGACCATATGCTACAGAAATGGATCAGTGTGAGCCAAATGACACATACTGCATCAAAAACGCAACAACAGAGCGAGAGACTTACACGGAGGCACCCATACGGCACGACATCGTCCGAGCTCACGCGCGCTTCGATGCAGTTGAGAAGCTCGGCGTCGTCCAGTGGGACACTGATGAGGCGCGCCATCATCTGAGCTTTGTCGCTGCAAAGCAAAAGCATCGCCAGTTCTTGTGTCTCGCTTTCACTCTATTGTGGAATAAAACCATTCATATAAATGGGTGGAGACTTACCCAACACAAGCTGGAGGACCATTCACGTACCAGCTCATACGACGGTAGAATCTGTTGTTGGAAAGTCTCTAGTGCGTCCCGTAGTTGCTTTTGCAAGAGCAATTCGACGTATTTGCGCTTGAGAATGAGCAGTATCACCTCTTTTGTAGCAGCCTTGGACTTCATGTGCAGCACCTCATGGTGGTTGACGGTGGCTGCTCGTGCTAGATCTGGTGCTGAATCATGTTCCTGTTTGATGGAAACCATCTCGTGCTGCTGTAAGAACCGCAGCGCATCGTCCCATCGATGGCCCAGTACGAGTGTTTGTAATGTATCCATCGCCTGCGATCGTACTCGCACTTTTGATTCTTGTTCGAGACAAGCAGCAGCGCTTGAATAGCCAAGATCGTAGAGCTCCCGAAGCAGCAGTCGCGTCCACTTGGTTTTGTCGTGCTTATCACTCTGAAGGCGCTCGTGCATAGAAAGTGGCGCATGATTTAGCTGTTTGCTGTGGTGGCCATCATAATTTCCATCCTCATCATCATGGTCGTCGCTGCGCTTGCGCTTGGCGCTCTCGCTGGTGTTGTTGCTGATATCCATTACGTATTGGAGATGTTGAGCTTGATGTTCTTGAAGAGAACTTCACGAAAAATGATAAACAAGGGATTCAGCATCATATCGGGTCCCTCGTTTAAGGACGTCTGCTCAATTACGGAACCGATTGTCCCTTGTTTTCAGATTTATTTTCGGGATTCTACACAAACATTCATCATGATCCGATTACGGTATCTGGACAAGTTGCAGCGCGGTGGTGTGGACGCCACTCTCCGTGACGCCACCGACCGCAACACCATCGTCTACCAGCCATGCAGCAAGCAGCAACACGCGCGACGCGTCGTGTCGTCAACATGCTTTCGGACACCGTCACGAAGCCAACGCAGGCCATGCGCGATGTGATCGCGTCTGCGCCAGTCGGTGACGATGTGTTTGGCGATGACCCGAGCGTGAATGAGCTGCAGCGCTACGCAGCAGAATTGCTGGGCAAGCAGGCTGCGCTTTACGTGCCATCGTGAGTTCGGTTATTTGACACTTGCAGTGAGCGCTCGTAGTTGGTAGTATTGGGAATTGCCAACATTCTAATTTGTATGATGCGGGATGTTTTTCGTAGAGGCACGATGAGCAACCTCATCGCCGTCGGCGCTCACTGCCGCCGTGGAGATGAGATCATCCTGGGCGACAAGGCGCACATCTTCATGTACGAAGGCGCAGGCGCAAGTGGTACGCATGTTCAGTTAATGCGCTCACACTCTGAGCTGGCTCTACTTCACTGACAGCTCTATCTATCGATGATTTTGTTTCACTAGCGTACATGGGTGTTGGCTTCCATACGGTTCCAAACCAAAGCGACGGCACGATCTTGATCGAGGACTTGAAAAACGCGATCCGCCATGACGACCCACATTACCCGCGCTCGCGTCTCGTCGCTCTTGAGAACACCCACAATATGTGTGGTGGTCGCGTGCTACCTGTGCAGTACCTCCGCGATGTCGAAGCGTTTTGCAAAGAGCACAACTTGAAGCTCCACATCGACGGTGCTCGTCTCGCGAATGCCAGTGTCGCGCTCAAGACTCCGATCTCGGAGCTTGTGAAGGGCGCGGATTCGGTCTCGCTCTGTCTGAGCAAAGGCCTGGGCGCCCCCGTTGGGTCCATTCTTGCAGGCACCACGGAATTTATCGCCGAGGCGAAACGCTTGCGCAAATCGCTCGGTGGTGGTATGCGTCAGGCTGGTCTGCTCGCAGCCGCTGCCAAGTACGCGCTCGAACATCAATACGAGCGTCTTGGTGAAGACCACGCCAATGCCAAGGCCCTGGGAGAGGGTCTGGTATGTCCACTTGCACTGTTCTCACTTGTGGTGACCAAATCGAGGGTGTCTAACGGCTTTCATTCATTGTGTAGGCGAGCATTCCGGGCGTGCATGTGAACATCACCGATATTGATACAAACATCGTGTTCTTTCAAGTCGCCAAGGACGCCAAGTTGCAGGCGGTGGACCTCGTGGCCAAGCTCAAGGACAACCACGGCGTCATGCTTGGCGGTGTGTTCGCTGGACAGTTATCGTGGCAGTTATAGCGACCCAAAGTGCTCATGAATGTGGCTCTCTCATGTTACGGTGTAGGTGGTTACGGACACGGAGAGAAGATTCGCGCGGTCACAAACCTCCATATCTCAGCGGACGACATCAACTACACGATCGCTTCCGTCCGTGAGCTGCTGGCGTAAGTAGTAGTTCTCCTTCTCACGTTGTTTTGTGCAGGATAGATAGAAATACAAGACGGATAGAGATGAAGGATCATATTAACCGCAGCATTTGCTTGATCTCCTTATCCTCTTTGATCCGTTCATGGACTTGCTTTTGGCGTTTCGTTTCCTTTGCCTCTCGTACCGCGAGAGCCACATCGACCAAGTCGTCCACATCTTGCTTGGCCTTTTGATTGGACACAAACCAATAGCTCTTGGCATCGTGGCGCCGCTCCATTGCGTCGCGGTCCCTCTCTCGAATCGCAGCTGAAGTGGCTTTGCGTGTCTCTTCTTTGCGCACCAGTTTGGTCTCCACGGCACGGCGAGCGGCATTGCGCATCATCGCGCCCGTCTGAGCCATGAAACTTGTTTCAAACTTGTGGGTCAGTTTGCGGTGGCGTTCATTCATTTTTTCTCGCTCCACGAGCTCTCGAGTTTGTAATTTGGCCAAGTCTTGCTCGTACTTGATTTTTTGGAGCTTGACGCTCATATCCAACTTGATGCCAGCTAGTTCCGCAGCGTGTTCGCGCTGGATCATCCGCTTGTCGACGATGTGCGCCTCCATGGCGCGCTCGCGTTCTTCGCGTGCGTCTCGCACAAAATACTCACGGTCTTCTAGTTGCACTTTGCGCATGTCATCCACCGATAGAAACGTTGGCTTGCCGAGACGGTTTGTGAGCATTTGGTGGCGACTGAACGAACTTGGTGATTGAGACGGCGTGGATGGCCGATGAGGATGAAGTAATACTTCAGGTGGCACTGGCTGGATGCCATTCCCCATCAGTGACTCGGTGATATGCAGTGGTGCAGGGCCATCTGGTGGTCGAAGAGCGAGAGCAGCGGTGATCGGTGGAGGCGACGGACGCTGTGGCAAAAATGCGCTCTGTCGACCAGTGGACACAACACTGGCAGTCCGAGCGGATGGGCTCGCCAATTCTGGCTCGCTATCGGACGTGATGGGTTCTTGTGGCGGCAGTCGCGCTTGCATGCCAAGAGACCACTTGGATGGTAGTTCAGCTTGAAGCCATAACTTGCAGTCGTCCAATAGCATTTGTCCGGTGGCAGCATCGCCACTAGCTTGCGTGACGGCCCACTGGTGGCGGAGCATCGTCGCCCCAACGAGTGCTTCGATGGGGAACAGTCTCGCGTAGCTGTGGGTGATGGGGTCAAACGTTTTGGCGAGCAACACAAGCGCACGGTGACGAGCTTCTTCGACGCGGTCGAAAGTGAGCCGAACAAGCGAGATCACCGTGGCGGTGTCCATGGTAGTCTCCGGGCCGCCGTCTCGGTTTTTGTTGCGATGCGCCGCCGTGAACTTGCGCGCCTGCTCCATGACTCGTCCACTGGCCACAGCGACTCGACGACTCAAGGCAAATCGATGATACGGATTCTCAGTGCCATCAACTGCCGATGGTGTTGAGGAGCTGTTGGCGGCTTTGCTTTGTTGAAGAGAAAGGCTTGTTCCCAGCAATAACAGCTCTCTCTCGATCAGCGTTGGCTCGGCATGGGCACGGTCCACGAGCAAATGCGGTGTCGCATCAAAGTCCCGTGACACCATCGACTCTTCAAAATGCTCTGGCGTTCCTGGTGCCATCCACACAGGCAGATACGCACCGCATCGCTGGCTGCTGGCTCCTTCCAACTGCTTCTGGTTGTTGTTGGTGTTGCTGCTGTCATTGTCTCCAACCGAAGAGCTAGACCCCGCGTAGAGTAACATTTGTGTAGGGGACAATGAGAGTTCAACAGTGCCATTCACCAGCGTGCAATGCAGCGCGTGTTCCTTACACGGCCGCATACTCGCTCTCACATTCGCCCAGTTGTTCGGATCCGAGAGCAAGCGGTACACATACTCCTCCATGAACAACGTTGGCGAGTTGATGGACCCACAGAGTAACAGGCAGGCCCGCACAAACGCCATGCGTCGTTTTAACCCCGTGCTGTACCGCCACCATCTCTGGAGACAAACGACAGCTCGAAGGATGGTCACTTCAAGCGCGTTCCGCTTGCTCTGTCGCTTGACAGCACGCCACATACTTTGAATCACCACCGCTGCGTGTATTTGCCGTGTTTGCTCGTACGATAACGCAAAGCTGGCACTCACATTGGCTACAAGCAACACCCGATCAAGTGCAACGATCATTTGCAAGTACATGTCGATACTCCACGGGATAAAGACTCGCATCTTGGCATAGTCGGTGAGTTGCCCTTGTCCTTTCGGCGGCTTCCGTGAGGACGCAAGAAGCCTCGTCATCTTCCGACGCTCAGGCCGCGTTGGTGCGTGGCCACGCACACGGATCTTTGAGGAGCTCAGCGCCAATGGCACGCGCGGCTTGAGCTGTCGTTGCTTTTGTTGGATCACGGCCGTGAGAATCTTGTGGTTGACAATGACAAGCCGTTCTTCCAACTCGTGGTGGAGTTGGCTGATCTGGAGAAGCACCGCACGCCGCTGAGCGGCTGTATAGGAGGCGGACCCTTTCTCATCATACTGCTGCTTCAGTTTGCGCAGTGTGGCCATATCCTGCTGGATCAAGTGCTTCGCCGTCACTTCCACGTTGATCTCGAGGCTGCGGTCTTTGCGAAAGATACGAACAAGCGGTGGTGTGAGTGTCTTCTTGAGTGCGACAAGCGCTGCGTTTTCGCGTTGGATCCCCTGTGGCGTTGACGGCGGGCGAAGCGAAGCACTTGCCACTGTATCATGAGGTGAACGGGATGCTTGGACTTCGCGCGCTTGGCTTGGAATACGGATGACACTCACACCCGAGTGGATACACCGCTGGCGGATCAGCGTTTCCCGCTCGTGCGGCGCCATGCTCATCAAGATCGGATCGCGATGGACGGTCTTCGTGGCCATTTCCAGCAGCTCCGCTTCAAAAGATGGCGTATAGTAAATGAAAATCTCTTGCTTCTCCTTGAGCAATTGTTGGCTGCGGTATTTGTACCGCTGGTACACCATTTGGCACCAAAAACGGATTTTGCGCACAGCGATTGCTTGCTTTTTGACTCGATTTTTCACGCGCCATTGGTGCACGTACGCGACAAGCTTGCGTAGCCCACGATGGGCGCCGCCAGTCATAAAGAGCGCGTCATCCATCGGTCCAAAGAGCAAATCTTGTTGGCGCTGAGAAGTCACAAGCGCGACAAACTCGCGGTGGATGCGGCATCGAAACAAAAACCCACGCACACGGCGTTGCACTTGCACGACGTATTGCCGCACTCGTGAAAACAGCGGCAGCTCCATTTGGCGAGACAAGTGGCCACGCACGATCCGCTGGGTGATCACTGTCGGGCTGTTTTTCGCGTAGATGCCGTTGATACTGGCTTCAGTATGGAGGAAATACTGTGTCGCGTCGTCTTCACTTTCACTGAAACTCTCGGGGACACACAGCGCGTCGCCAATAAAGAGCCGAACGTTTTGAGCGCCAAAGCGGATGGTGCGTGCCGCATTTTTGATGTATTCCACGTCGGTGACGACGTGGTCGTTGAGGGCCTTAAGAGATGGCGGCAACTTATTGATGAGAAACTCGCGTGCGTTGACCAGCGCCATGATGGGGTTGTCTTCCACAGTGAGCCACATCAAGCGGGGGCACTGCGCCAAGCCCGCCATCGCCTGCCACGTCGCCAGCTTGTTGCTCGCCAGAAACAAAAGCGTGAGATTCTGAAACTTGGACCAGAAATGGTCACTTGGACCGGGTAGTTGCGCCAATGCGTTGTCGTTCATGTTGAGCAAACGCAGTGTTGGAGCCACACACACGATTGGCATGAGATCTTCGATGGCATTGTGGGCCAAGTCAAGCGCGACCAGTGAATCGTACGCCGACGGCGCAAATAAGATCGCGAGGCTTTGCAACGATTCACTGGGCCGCTCCAGCACACGCGGCTTCCAGCGCGAGAGGTCGTCGAACTCGTCTTCGTCTTCAACGGCTTGGACTTCGTCTTCAAGACGTTGAAGCTCTTGAAAGTCTGCAAGCCGCGATGAATCCGTGTCTGGCTCTTCACTTCCATCGGCTTCTTCACTACCTTCGCCTTGCTGTTGGTCTTGTTGTTCGTCTTCGTCTCCTGTTTCTGCATCTTCGATGTCGTCTTGCACGTGGTTCATCGTGGTTTTACGGCCTATTGGTCAGGTATGCATGGAAGGCAGAGCCAAGCCAAATTGGGATCCCATAACTGATCGACCACGACGGTTTTATCAACAAAACCATTTAGGGCGTCGATTATCACTCTGTTTTTTTTGGATATTTACGTCATTTAGATTTGTTTTTTAACGCTCTGTTCTCCCGTTACCGTATTTGCCATGGGCCCTTCGTTTGCTTACACTTGGGTTCGTCTCAGGAAGTAGACAGTGGTGGAGCGTCGGCCATTGCCACGTCCTCTGTCACTGTCACCGCCGCGCCCTGGTCTGACTTGGTCGTCTGCGTTCGCTCGAGTTCTTCCTGGGCTGCTCCTACATCTGCTGCTGCTGCCAGCAACGTCACGACTTTGGATTTCATGGACGCCTTGGTCATCTTGGCTTTCTTCGCCTTGCCTGGTGACGCCTTCACCTGGCCACCGGCTGCATCACCAGCATCCGCACCACCACCACCACTGCTGTCCACCTTCTCCTTCCTCGTGTACGTCTTGCGCTTGCGCGGGATCTTTGGGTTTGGCGCCGGTAGCCACGTCGAGCTCGCTGCTGAGACGGCCTCCACGGCGGCGGCTTCTAGCTCGGCTTGGGATCGCAGAAACTCTTCGGCCGACATGTCACTATCGGGCGCTTCCATTTCCACGGCCTTCACGTAGTCATCCAGTATTTGCACCCACGAACACGTGAGTGGCAACTTGGAGTATTCGTTCATCAACGCCTTGAGTTTCGCTACTTTTTGAGACTGGCTCGCTTGCTTGCCGAGACATTTTTGGGCCCTGGTGATCCAGACATCCACACGTCCAATGATCGACCGCAGCGGCGCGACGGCCTTGAGTGGGTCAAACAAAACGTGCTCGTTGGCGTACACGATCGCCACCATGAGCGCCTCCCGCGATGGTCGTTCTTGAAGCAAAGAGACCGTCACGACAGTCCAGCCCACGGCGCGCACCAGTTGGGAATACACTTTGACTTCAGGGAAATGGGCGATTTCTTTGGCCTTGGCATCCGTGAGCACTTCATACAATTCTGGTGAAAGAAAAGACAGTGGGTTTTCGCTTGTTGGCGGCGCCGACGATGCTGAGACGGGAAAGTTGGCGCGTGAAAGGATGGACGGTGTGTTGATCAGCCGCACGACGCGCTGGATCCAGGCCTTGGCTCGTGGCAGTCCGTGCTGACGGATCACGTACGCACGCTTTAGCTCTTCCAGCGTGGACTGGGCAGTGAGCATCCTGTCTTTGCTGACGCGGATCATTTCTTGAAGCTCTTGCACTTGCGATTTGACTTCGGCGTGTTCGCTTTTCATCTTGGTGAGCTGCTGCTCGACGCCGCCCGCGACAAGAAGTGCCGAGAGCCGCTCCGTGTTTTCCGACAACTTGGCGAGCATTGGCGCCAACATGTTTGGCATCATATCCACCATGGTCGCTGGTGCTGCCACCGGTACCGGCGCTGGCATGGACGACGCAACAGCTGGCGGGGACACTGTGAGTGTTGGCACCACGGGTGTTGATGCTGTGTCAGTCACCTGGGTTACCGCCGCGTTCTGCTGCTCTACCACTGTAGTGGTGGTAGGATCGGTATTTGTCGCTGTGGTCGTAGCAGTCGTACCGACAGCTGGAATCGGAATTGAAGCTGCTGGAATTTCAGGAAGTGGTAGCTGAACCTGTGGCTTGGTCGCGTCAGCTTGCACCACGCCAAACTTGGCCGATGGCAACAGGATGTTTGGGTACCGCTGCACGAACGCCAGTGTGTCCATGGGCACATTTGGGATCTTGGTCGCGCTTGATATCGAAGAGGTCGGCGCCGCAACAAACGATGGAACCGTCGTCCCCGATGCCGCCGACGCAGCCGCCAGCGACGACACCACGGATGCGTTCAGTGGCAGCGTGACCGCGAGTGACGATGGTGCTGCGCGTGGCGTGTTGGTAGACACAGCGGCAGTGGAAGCAGCGCTTGTCGCAGCCGCCGCCGTGAATTTGGCGGCACTGTCGCTCATGAGGTTTGAGCCTGAACCAGATGAAGTGGCCGACCCGTCAAACGGGTTCTTGAGCGTCGTGAAGCAAGACTTGGCACGCTCAATGTCCTCAATGCGTGCGCGCAGCTGGTTCATGTGGTTATTACAACTGAACAGCAGCATCTCACTGCGCTCCACGGCTTTTTCTTCTCGCTTGATCTTGCGGATCGTCGCGGCGTGTTGCTTTTCGTAGCTTTTGCCGTACTCATTGTCTACCCAGAGTCTGTCTTGGCCATCCACCGCACGCTGCAGTGCACTGTGAAGCTCATGTAAGATGGTACACGATGGGCACGTGTAATTGTCCACTTTTTCTGCTTTTTCTTTCGAGATGCCGATACAATTATCGTGGAACCAGTCGTCACAGAAGTCGCAGCCAATCATAAACCCATCGTACGGCTGGCGGCACACACAGTACCGCTCAGTTGCAGACTTGAGCACTTCACGGTGCATGTCCAAGTCAATCACAAGCCGCGCACGGTCGTACTCGTCCAACAGGCTGAGCAATTGCGCGATCCTCGCTTGGCCAGTCTCCAAGCCAGACGAAAGCACGCGGGTCTCCCAATCACTCGCGATTTCAACGTGTTCTTTGAGCAAGTCAAACGCTGGTAATTCGATCGCGATCTCATCGCCTTCTTCGACCAGTTGCTTAGCGACGCTCATCGTCAAGCGCGTGGTCACGCTCTTGGCCATGAGTGTCTTGAGCCGCTTCTTGAGCTTTGCGAGCCAGAGCTTTGCCTTCTTTAGCTCGTCCAAGAGAAGCTTGAAGGCGTCCGGCTCCAGTAGAAGACTATAGGCTTCACTGAGCAGTCGCTGGATATCATCCATCGGTGCGTGTTTGTCTTCCATACACTTGGCCACACGCGCGACCCACGACTGGACGACATCGTCGTGTTTCGCCAAGTACGAAAGCGGCCACAGCAGCGTCGCCAATAAGTCACACGTCGCGTCATCAAAAGTCTTGGGCTCGGTGCGCATTGCTTGCAGTCGCTCCTCCAAGGCACGGCCATTTGCGACCAGCTCTTTCAGTGGCAATGGTTCATTGTAGAAAATGGATCGCGCGTTTTGAAGCCACTCGAGAAGCTCCACGACCACGCCCAGTGCGTCTTGCTCGGGCGAAACGGCATTGAACAAGCCGCCTTCTTCCGCCACGTGGGCGATCTGTTGGCGCCACGCCTCGAGCTGCTTCACGGCATCGTCAGGTGAGCCAGAAGCCATCATCACGTCGTCTGCTTCTTGAGAAGATCCAGCAGCCGCCATGAGTTCCTCGAGCCGCTTGGTCTTGTCTTCTTTCATCTCGACCGCATTGACCGCAAGGATACTTTCTTCCACAAACACAAACAGTGGGTCCAACGATGAAATCCCACTCCGCGCGTTGATCGTGGCATTCTTCTTTTCATCGCCCGCGTCGCCGCTTTCACTGGCGTCTTCGGTTGTGGTCGTCGTGTCGTCACTGGTCCGTTTCGCACAACCAGCCTCAATTCGAATGGTGTTGACGATCCCATCCACATGAAACACTTCAGCGACCAATGGAATGGCCGACGCAGGCTCCGCAACATCTGTTCCAGCTGCTGCAGCCGCACCACCGCTGCTGGTAGCACTGCCACTACCAGCACCAGCACCAGCACCACTAGCATTGGTACCGTTCCACTGATCCTGCTCAGACGGAGCTGACGGCGTCGCCAGCGTCATATGCACCGCGCCAGAATCAGACGACTGTGCGCTCGAGGAGTCTGAAAGCGCTCCCTCCGCTTTCACTGCCGGTCCACCATCAACGTCCATCGCTTCTGAATCGACTCCATCCGCTTCGCTTCCTCCGAGAAGTTTTTTCTTGGCACTTGCGACTTTGGCGTAGACCAGCAAATCATGCTTTCGCAGCCGCGTCGCGAAGCCGCCAATCAATTCAAGAGCTCGAGAAGAAACGACTTCAACGGCTTTTTGTTGCCAAATCGCCATATCATCCAGTTCTTTGGACAAAATCTTGATTTCTTCTGAAAACTCAAACTTGAGCTGCTGCGATTCTTTCAGAAGCTCTTGCAGATCATCAAGTGTCGTGACATGCTTGGCCATGCGTTTCTTCCGCGATTGGCGCGGTGGGATCGCGTCCCGCACGCGCTGGGTCCAGTCTTTTCCACTGTGGACGATCTCAAAGAGCTCCAGCGCTTGGTCAAAGATCAGTGGCAAGTTGGCGATCTTGTCGAGTACACTGCACGCATACGAAAAGTCTCCGAGTTGCTCAAGTGATGATGCTGCTGCTGGCATAGTCGTTTCCTGTTGTTCTTCTTCGTCCTTGGCTCGTACACCAACCGCGACCAAAATGGCCTGCGCGTCTTCCTGGGCCTGCGAGGTCAGAGCGAGCACCTCGTGGAGGCGAGTCGTGTACGTGTCCACATTGACCACCAGTTTCTCGGCCTTTTCCAGTAGCTTGTGGACAGCATCCACCGACTTTTTGCCCTTGACAAACGCCTCCGTGGCCTCAGAACGGCTACTTGTAGCAGACAGAGGCGAGTCCAGCGCCGCAGAGAGTGCGGCATCACTCGTACCGACGCTCGTATTGTTGGACGATGTCGATCCGAAGAGCTTGTCAAAGGCCGCATGGCCCAGCACCTCGCGGATCTCATGGATCCATCGGCGCGCTGTATCCAGTGCCGACTGGATATCGCGTTCAATTTGAGGCTTCCAGCGCGACTGCTTTTTTGCATGGAGATGGTGGCGGATGGCTTTGGCCTTTTCGCCCATTTCTTCCAAATCTTGGAACGGTTTCTTTGCCGCTAGCATCACCACGGCGCTGGAGCACCACTCTCTCGCCGCGATCTCGGCCTCTAAGCATTTCTGTTCGTCCATGTCCACGGGCATGGCGTTGCCTTCGTCCATCAACTCTTTGAGCACCTCTAGGGGCACATCCGCGCCACCTTCGATCGCTGTCTTGACCTTCTCGGCCCATTCATCGGCACACTCCAGCAAGTCTTGCATCTCGTACATTTCCGCCGTATCCTCACAAGGTGCGTCATCCACAAGTGCTCGAATCGCTTGCAAATCCATCTTTTTGGGCTCGGGTCCGCTACCACGGCGCGACCCACGGCGCTTGGGGATACACTTGCGCACTTTCGCCAGCCAGCTTTGCGCATTGAGCATTTTCTGTTGAAATAAATCGACTTGCTTTTCAAAATTCACAGGCACCAGTTCAATTCGCGCGATCACTTCTCGCATGGCGGTCAAGCTGACGCGGTCTTCAGTCAGCATTTTGGCGATCGTGTTTTGAAGCTCACGTGCTTCGTCCAGGATCTTGGAATGTTCCACTTTTTCAGGGAAGTTGACTTGCACGGCCACGACGGCAGCAAAAAGCTCTTCCAGTTCCTCAAGCTGGCACTTGGCTTGGTTGCGGCGGTCGTGGCGCTCAACCGCATCTTTGAGTTTCCCGTACGTGAGATCAAAGGCTTGCAAGCGCTTTTCCATTTCTTGTTTCGCAGTCGTGGCAAACATTAAATCATCGGCTTGATAGACAAGACGTTCCAAGTCGGTGCGGTCCACTTCTCGATTCGTCACGTGCTCGTAGGCCGTGAGCCACTGCGTGAGACGGTTCACCAGCCGCTCCAGCACTCCGACTTCGGTCGCGGCGATGCCACTGGATGCGGCCTTCGCGAGAAGCTGCGCCATTTCACGGTACTCGTTCATCTCAATGCGTGGCAGTCTCATGAGTTTGTAAAAAGCTGCGACCCACCGGGCTTCAACGTCGGCGGGGTTGTTCAAGCGTGTGCTTGTGGACGGCTCGGCGGCACTGCTACTTGCCGATTTAGGCAGTTCCATACTATGGCGAGCGTACAGCGAGCATGCTGCATCGGTCGTATTGTAGTCGAAACGGTGAAGATACTGCAAGGCAAGACAAGTGATCTGCTCATCTGTGTCAAAAGTGGAGCCATCGCGAAGAGACCGTGCCATTTTAAGGTATTTTTCCAGGTCGTTGCCCAACGCTACACATGACATGACCAAAATGAGCAAACAAGAACATAGGGGGGATTCGCAAGGTGCGCACGCGCCAAGAATGACAACTGACCGTTCGCTTTGTCAAGAGAGTATCGCGGTTTGGAGAGGTGCATGACCTTGAGCATTTTGTGGGCGCGCTCCGAGTCCGTGAGACTCGGCTTCTCGCGCAACTCCGGGAGCGCCGCCTGGTAGCGCTTCCCGACACGCGAACGGATCGAAATGAACTGGGCGTTCGGCGTAGAGTTGTTGGCGTTCGCGGTGGCGTTCTCCTTCGCGCTTGTGCTTTCTTGTGACGACGGCGACCCATCGCGCGAGCGCGCCGCGGCCCCTCCGGCGGCCCCGTTTTCTCGCCCACGCGTAGGGTTTGAAGATCCGGTGCTCCCGCTGGCACCAGATCCTCCCGTGTCTCGGTAGTTCCCACCTCCCCGGCGGTCCATCGCGTTGATCGGGCTTCGCGCACGTGGGCCAAAGGGCGATTCTCGATCACAGGAGCTTTTTCCTGCACTCATGAGCGACGGCCACGCCCAAAGGTGAGCAAAATGCGAAAGAGCATTTGATTGGTCAAAAAGACCATATATTTCTGATTGGAGGAAATTATACAGACTGAAACCATCGATTTTATGGGACGACATTCAAGCAACCTTCCAGAAGGTTACGCAACAATCCAGAAGGTTACCGCCTTAAATTGTGGCCCCATCTTGTGGTTTTTGATGTCTTCTCCCGTCAGTCGCCAATATTATTGGGGGTTGAGGAAGCCATGGAGGCATCGGAGAATGGGCCGACGGCAATGGCGGGGGTGTCTGGGCTGCCGCCCTTACCTCTGCTGGGTGCTAAGCAAGGCCGCATCGTAGATTTTGCCAAGATCTATCAGCGCAACAACGATGAAGATGTCTATGAATCCTTATTGGATTTGTCGGAAGAACTTGCCGGCATCGCATCCATGCAGGCCGATGAACGGGAGCAGCGTGTGCGTGATGGTACACAGGAGCGGTTTGCGTTCGCGCCCGACCAACTCACCTTGCTGATGACGACAAAGGAGAGCGGTGGCGGCCATGGCGAGACGACTGCAAACAAGGCGTTGCTGGCCAAGCAGCAAAAAATCCAAGTTGAGCGTGCCCGGGCAAGCAAAGGGAAACCAATGCGTCGTTTCCAAGTGTCCACTGCGTCGCCCTTTGTGAATGCGCTTGCCATCTCCAAGCGATCTACGCTGCAGCAGCAGCACAGGTCCACCCATGATGATGCGCATGATGATCTCTACGTCAAGGTCCAGCAAATCGCATGGGAAGATGACATCTTGTGGGGGATTGACTTTGGTGCCAAAAAGAAGCAAGAAGATGCTGCTGGCGGTGCAAACACAACGATTGAAGAAAAAGAAGAAGATATGGTGGAAAATGACGCCGCTCGTGGTGGCGGCCACGTGTCACCGTTCGCGCGAAGCTCATCCATTGATGGCGACGGCCGCAGAATGAGAGTGGGCAGCTCGTCACGCCAGCAAGCCACTTCCTCGGCCTCGTCGAGTACATCAAACCCGTACGTGCCTCCGACATTCAAGGAGATGTATCCTCGTCGTAAAATGCCGACGCTCGAGACCCCGTGGGTGCCAGCCACCGCGCAAGAAGAGTTTGATATGACCAAGCCACGCCATTACCGATGGGAATTGCTGGATAATAGCATCGCTGGTGGTGGTGCGAAATCAGGATCCCAAAACAAAAGTATGGCCAGTCAAAACGGCAGTCGGTCGTCCTCCGCACGACCACCACAGCAACAATTGCCGTGCCCACTGAACAAAGAACTGGACGACGGCTCTTGGATCGACGCCATTGGCTGGAACTCGACTCATGAGATGCCCGAAAGCAAGTTGATCTTGGATGATAACGATGCGTCGTTGATTCTGACTGTGCCCGAAATGGACGATATCCGTCCCACGCTCCGTATCCCAGAGCGCAAATTGGGGGCAGCCGAGATCCGCTTGGAACAATTAGACAAGCAGCGTCGTGAAAAGAAAGAGCGTATCGCGGCGGTCATGGGCAATCTTGAAATTGGTGAAGATACCGCCATGGTCGGCAAGGACGGGCCAGGCAAGAAAAACAAGGACAATAACCGCGTGGTCAAGAATATGGACCACGTCCACCATTCGATGCCTGCGATCAAGCTGTCGATGACTAAGCCAGAACTACCGAAGACCAAGCTGCGCGAGTTCCATCGCCCTCGTAGCAAATTCAAGATCAACGAACGGATGGTGTTTGCGTTGCCACCTGTGGTCGCGTCGATCCCAACCGAGGAAGCCTCGGTCGTTGCACAGATCAAGAAAAGCTCGGATTTGACCCCCACGGCCGGTGGCAAATTGATCCTTGTCGAGTACACGGAGCAAAACCCTCCGATGCTGTCGAATCCTGGTATGGCGGCACGGATCTTACACTATTGGCGGCCACCAGAGCAAGACGATGACGTGATGGTGGGCAAAAAGAAAATGAAAAAGACCAAACCAAAGCCACCAGAGATGAAGATGGGCCAAGTGATGACACTGGGCAACCACGACGAGACGCCATTCGTCGGTGATGTACCCGCTGGCCGCGTCGTGACGTCGCTCAACTCCAAGCTGTACAAAGTGCCCATTTTCCCACATAAACCGGTTGTTCCGTTTACTCCACCGGGCACGGCGCGCGTGAATGGCCAGTATGAACTGTTTTTACTGTGCCGCTCAGTCGCCAAGGGAAAGAAAAACTCGGCGATCGGCGATGGCGCCAAGACGACGCTGTACATTTACGAAATGCCGGACGTTTTCTTGGCTGGACAAATTGAACCGCAAATTGAAGTGCCCGCGCCGAACTCGAGAAGCGCGAACGAGTTTATCCGTCCGTACATGTCGTTCCATATTTTGCGGTTGTTTAAGAAAGCCAGCGACGGCGAACGGCTGAAAATTGAAGATATTGCGCGTGCTTTCCCCAACCAATCCGGCACGGCGATCCGTAAACGCATGAAAGAAGTCGCGACGTTTGAACGTGGTGGGAATGACTCTGGATGGTGGAAAAAGAAGCCAGCCTCGCAGCTCAAGAGCGAAGAAGAAGTGCGTGCGGGCATCCAACCCGAGTCGGTGTGTCTGTATGAGAGTATGATGGCGGGCCACCGGCGTTTACTGGATATCGGCTTGACCAAGCTTTTTGCACCGAATGGGGTGAATAGCGCGATCAATTTGCTTTTGAAACGACTGGAATCACGCAAGCAAGCGCTCTCGTCGGTGATCATTGACCCGCAAAAACTGGAACGGCGTGCGAAAGAAAAAGCTGAGCAAGATTTGTGGAAAAGTGATCCCACTGTCCGCAAATTGGAGACAGATATCCAAGTCGCTCGGTACATCCATGAACAATTGCAGCTCACGCCATGGAATTTGACCAACAACTACGTGGAGTGCCATCTGCAAGGCAAAGGCTCGGGTATGTTGCTGCTTGGTGGGATCGGTGACCCGACGGGCCGTGGTGAAGGTTTTAGCTTTGTGCGTGTGCCGCAGTCGCGTGCGAAGAAAAAGGACGGAGAAGAAGAAGGGACAGCAAGCGGCGGACCCGGTGGTGGTGGCGGCGGCGGCGGCAGCGCGGACTCGACTGCCGTGCAAAAGGCCGTCGCGGCGGTGACTGGCACGACGGCCGATTTGCGAAAGCTCAAGATGAAAGAAGCCGGTGATGTGTTGCGCAACTTGGGTGTGGCCGAAGCCGATATCAAGAAACTGCGTCGGTGGGATCGCATCCACATGGTGAGAGAGCTGAGTTCCTTGGCGACGGCCCATGGGCGCGCCGGGACTTTGAGCAAATTTGCACGCGGTGCACGGAAATCGTTGTCGGCGCAGCAACAAGATTATCGTCGTAAATGTGACGTCATCTACGAACGGCAAATGAATGTGCTCGCGTCGCCCACGATTTCCTTTTCCGATGACGAAGAATCCGGAGATGATTCTGATATCGATGAACTGGAAGACGAATTGCTGGGTGCGGGTAGTTTTGGTGGTGATGACCGTGAAAAAATCGTCAAACTGGGTCCTAAAAACTTGTTTACAAAGGGCGGCGGAGGCTTGAATCGATCAAAAGAGGCGCTCGCGGAACGCGAAGATGCGGTCGAGTTGGAACGGCTGATGAAAGAAATGAAAGAAGATTCCGGTGGCAAAAACATCAGCAACAGCAGCAGTGGGAATCGCCGTGCTGATATTGATGAAAGCCATTTACGCAACCAGTTGCGTGCGAGTGGCATCAAAGAAGGATCGACTGTGATGGGTGCCGGTGGAAGTAGCGGCCAGCAAACGCAAGCAAACACGCGTCCAGGGTCCTCGTTGGGGATGGGGATGTCGCATGGCGGCTCAAACGTGGCGTCGGCGATGCATACGCCCACGGAGCACCGCTCCCGAGCATCGTCGCCGACAAGTGCTGCGTCGCGGTGGTCGTCGGCGGGCGAGACCCCGAGCCGTCACCCTGGCCGGAAAGTGTTGAAGCGTACGATCCGTGTCGTGGAAGAAGATGGCACAGAGACGGTGCGCATTGAATTCATTGTCGACGACAAGCAAGTCGCGCGCTTTTCTGCCAAGCAGCAGCGCCAAGAGCGGCAAATGAAAGCTGAAGAACGCATTCAGTTGCGCAAGCGCAAGCGCATGCTCGCGCTGGAAGATGATGACGGTGGCAACAATTTGGTGGACAAGGCCAAGCGACGCAAACAGTTGCAAGAAGAACTCAAGCAGCTTCAACGAACCGAAGAACAGAACAAAGATTACGTCGAGATGCTGGAAAAGGGAGGTGATGCGGGCATGGGGGGAGCCGCCGGGACGCCTCAGAAGGGTGCAGTGCGGTGCACGCAGTGTGGCCAAGTCGGCCACATGCGCACGAACCGAAGCTGTCCGCTGTACATGGCCGACGGCGGCGGTGGGTCGTCAAACGACAGTAACGGCGTCAAGATGAAGCCACGGAAAGGCGACGAAGTCGAAAAAATCACGGTCAACTTGACGGAACTTCGCGAAGGTGCGCGCAAACACGAAGCCGAAAAAAAACGGAAGCGGCTCCAAGAAGTCAAAGAGCAGGCTGAGCTGTACAAGCGCCCGTACATGAATGCCGTGGTCAAGCAAAGCCGCTCGCGGATGCCTGTTTCCCATTTGAACAGTAACCTTGGCGTGGTCATTGACAAATTGCTGGATATGCCCGAAAGCGAGCTTTTCCGCGCGCCCGTGGATGCGACCATGGTCAAAGATTACTACCAGATCATCAAGCAGCCCATGGATTTGAGTTCAATCAAAAAGAAAATCCAAGAAATGCAATACGATTCGATGCGCGACTTTATCAAGGACTTGGAAGTCATGGTCAACAACTCCAAGATGTACAATGGCGACCCGGCACGGTCTCTGATCACCGCGAATGCGGCGAAAGTGCTCAAGCGCGCGCAAGAGGAGCTGACGACGATGAACGCTGAAGGCGGCACGCCGACAGTGGGCGACCGATCGTAGAGGCTATATACATGTACGCCAGACAGGTTCTATAGTAGTGGTATCATTTACAAAATGAAGATGATCTATTGAATGACATGGCATCCACTGTGTATTGGTACTACGTAGTAAAATGCGCGGGTTTGTTTTTTTATTTCTTGATTCGCCGAGAGAGACCGATCGCGAGACAAACGATCGACGCGCAAAGCAGACTGACGCCCACTGCTTGCTGATGTGTGTCAATGAAATCGTTGATGCCATCCAAAAGCGACTTGGACGACGATGCCGCCGTCTGCTTTGGAGACGCTGGCTTGGAAACCTTCGTCGTCTTGCGTTGGCCCAAGTCTTCAATATCTTTGTGGCTGTGTTCCCCGTTCGCGACTTGCTGTTTGTTTTTCAGAGCGAGTTGGCCACAGGCGCCGTCGATATCGTTGCCGTGGTTTTCACGGATGGTGACCTTGAGGTTGTACGGGTCCCGCAAGACCGCGTGGAACGCACGGATTTGTTCGGGCGACGGGCTGCGGAATTGCGCGCCGACGTCGGTGGTGTTGTATGGGATCAAGTTGACGTGGACAGACCGATTTTCCAGCAATTTGCCGAGCGTGTGCGCGGTTTCGATGGCGTCGTTGACACCTTCCAACATACAGTACTCGATCATGACCATGCGGCCTTCCCTATAGGTAAAGCGTGTGAGTGGAAACGCTCATTGTGCATATGTAGCATACGGGTGAATTGCATTCAAAACGTACTTGATGGCGAGATGCTCGTCGATAGCCACCATGAGTTTGTCCAGCGGGTACGCTGTCGAGGTCGGCACAATTTCCGAGCGTAGCTCCTGGCTTGGCGCATGAAGCGACAACGCCAAGCGAACCAGTGGTGCATCCTATGTGCAAAAAAATACATGACAATATGAATTTTCTGTGAGAGCGTGTGCATGGATGGATGGATGGCTGCCTCGCCTACCTTGGTGAGCTGGCGAATTCGGTGGATCACGCCCACAGTGGAAAGCGTGATATGCTTTGGCGCGAGCCCAAACACGCTGGTCATTGCCTTGATCGCAGCCAAGACAGCGTCGTAGTTGTTGAGCGGCTCGCCCATGCCCATGAACACAACGTTCCGGATCGGAGAGACCAGGTTGGCGTACGCGAGCTGCTCAAGGATCTCGCCACTCCACAAATCGGCGATGATGCCCATCGTACCAGTCGCGCAGAAAGTGCAACCCATTTGGCAGCCGACTTGAGACGACACACAGAGCGTATTGCGGCCCGTGTGCTTCATGATCACGGCTTCGATCTCGTGGCCATCTTGGAGACGCAAGAGCAGCTTGACGGTGCCATCAGTTGATCGTTGCTCTTTGACTTTGGAGATCGAAAAGTGCACAAAATGCTCTTCTAAGAGAGCGAGCAAGCGCGGTGGCACGCCTTTGATTTGGCTGAACGAGTGGGTCGGGTTTTGAGCGAGGTGGCGCCAAATCGTCAAGGCATGCATCTCCTTGAAGTTGTGTTCAACGAGGAAAGCCGGCAGCGCGACCTGATCAAAGATCGGCAGCGGAGATAACGTGCGCTTCTTCACCATGGTGTATTGCAGTTGGTGATGGCAGTGGCTTTTGGGTGTCCTGTGTGCTAGACGTGTATGTACAACGAGCGCGACAACGAAGCCTGCCGAGCTCTTTGGGGCAAATGACTTGTCGTTTGCTTATTTCCTGCCCACCCACTTGTGACTGACTCACTGTACCACGTTCTGGGTACAACTGAGAAACTCTCTAAGTGCGTTTGACACAACTTGTTAGGTGCGCTTTCTTTCGTACTTAATGGAAGACTTGAAGGGAGGAAAGAGAAAGATCACGAAAATCAATTTCGGGTTGAAAATGACCACCTCCATCGAACCTCTTCTTCAGGCTATTGCGCCGCGTGTACGCATCGCCCGTGCTTCGGATCGCGTGTATCGTGATGAATGCTCCTTCTCTTTTGACACAGCGTTCTCTCCTGACGGAATCTACACGAATTTGACCACACTGCAGTCCTTTGGTGCAACCTTTGTCGCATTGGATCGGGCACGTTCGCCGCAATCGGCGGTGTATCTCCACCAACGCCACACCAAGATGAAGAAGCCAAAAACCGGCAAAGATGAGCCGTCCAAGCTTGCGATTGGCGGTGAAGGCGGGTTTTCTGTGAATGCTGAGGACAAGTACGACGTGGTCAAGAACGACCAAGTTGTGGTTTTTGACAGCGCATCTGGGGAGCCACTTGCCGTCGCAGTGGATGCGCCCGTCGTGCCAGCGCGCATCCAGGAAGCGATCCAGGCGCTTTTGAACCACGCGGGTAACACCGTCGTGGAGGAAGTCGCGACGTGGGTAGAACAGCGGAAGGAGTCTCCGTACGCCGACCATTTAATTCAAGTTGATCCGGCGCCAAAGATCTCGTCGAACCCGTCGTCATGGAAATGCATGGCACCAGATTGCGACAAGCAAGAAAACTTGTGGCTCAATCTGTCGGATGGGTTCATTGGCTGTGGACGTCGTAACTGGGATGGCACGGGTGGATGCGGAGAGGCATTGCGCCACTACCAAGCGACGGGCAGTATGTACCCACTCGCTGTCAAGCTCGGCACGATCACAGCGGAAGGAGGAGATGTGTACAGCTACGCACCCGAGGAAGATGACATGGTCACAGACAAGCACTTGACCAAGCACTTGGCCCATTTTGGCATCAACATTTCCAATCTTCAGAAGACGGAAAAGACCATGGACGAACTCCAAGTCGGACTCAATCTGAACTACGAGTTTGATGCCATCACGGAATCAGGAGCCAAGCTTGTGGGCGTGAGTGGTGCGGGCCATATTGGGTTCAAGAACTTGGGCAACAGTTGCTACATGAACTCGGTGCTGCAGCTTTTGTTGACACTGCCAGAGATTCGACGGCGCTACTTGGCGGCGGCAACAACGATCTTCAGCACTTGCGGCGACTCGCCTGCGGATGACTTTGCTGTCCAGTTTGCAAAGCTGGCAGCTGGTGTGCTCACGGACCGATACAAACGTCAAGTCAAAAATGACAACGCTGACGATGAGAAAAAGCAAGAAAGCGACGATGACGTGGATCTCACGGCTATTGATTTGCGACCAATCACGTTCCGTGGGTTGGTTGGGAAAGGACACGCAGATTTTGCCACCGGGCAGCAGCAAGATGCGGTGGAATACTTCCAGCATATGATGGCGTTTATGGATCGAAGCGAACGCGTCGCCGCTGGGCGTATAGGTCCATTGCTTGGTGATGGTGAAGATTCCGAAAAGGCGCAGCTGCCGACGAGCACATTGTTCAAGTTTGCCGTTGAAGACCGTGTGGAGTGCCTCAGTTCGAACAAGGTCAAGTACGTGGCGCGTGAAGAATCGTACTTTCAGCTTCAAATCCCTGTCGACGCTGCGACCAATGCGACGCAAGTGCGCGACTACCAAGCGCAAGAACAAAAGCGCCAGAAAATTGGCGATGCTGCTGCCTCCACCACGGATGACAAAGTCGTGCCGAATGTGCCATTCCAAGCGTGTTTGGAGAAGACGCTCGCACCGGAATTGATTGAAGACTTTTTGTCCAGTGCGACGGGCAAAAAAGGACTCGCCCAAAAAACGGTGCGCTTCAAGAGTTTCCCACGGTACTTGCTGGTGCAAATGCGGCGCTTTTACGTCGCCGAGGACTGGACGCCAAAAAAAATGGACGTGGTCGTGACTGTTCCTGAGACACTCAACTTGAGCTCGTACCTTTCCAGTGGCATCCAGCAGGGCGAAGAGCTATTGCCAGAAGATACGAGTAGTGGTGCTGGAGCAACAGCAGTGACGACTTCGACCTCCGCCGAGCAGGTGACGCCCGATGAAGAGCTTGTGGTGCAGCTCGTGTCGATGGGATTTTCTGAGAATGGCTGCAAGCGTGCGGCGGTTGCGACGGGTAATTCGAACGCGGAAGCAGCGATGGAGTGGATCTTTAACCACATGGAAGACGCGGACTTCAACGAGCCATTGCCAGTGGGTGGTAGTACCAGTAGCACCACATCATCTTCTGGAGCGACGTCGTCGGAATTCAATGAAGACCATATCGTCAGCTTGACGTCCATGGGGTTCACGGAAGACCAAGTCAAGTGTGCGCTTAGCCAAACTGGCAAGAACCCAGAGCGCGCTGGGGACTGGCTGTTTAACCACATGGACAGTCTGGACGCGGAGGTCGCCATGTGGAAGAGCGGCAGCGAAGGCGCCAGCAGCAGCATCAATGCAACGACTGGAAGTGGTCCACAACCAAAGCTGGACAATGAGGTCGGCCAGTACTCGCTGGTTGGCTTTATTAGCCACATTGGCCGCAACACCAACTCGGGTCACTACGTTTGCCATATCAAGAAAGAAGGCCGGTGGGTGATTTTCAACGACGACAAGGTCGCGTTGTCCACAGAGCCACCACTTGGCGCGGGCTATCTCTATTTCTTCCGTCGCAACGATATCCGACAAGAATAAGGGCAAAAAACTAAACACACACACACACACACACACAGTTTGATAGGGCAAACTAACTACTGGGTATTACTACGTTGTAGTAAGTGATAACGTATCAGCAAAGCAGTCGTGTCAGCTTGGACTCGTCCTCGATGTCGTCAAACTGGTCGCCATAATCAAATTCCGCTTCATCTTCCACGAGTTCTGCTTGGAATGATGCGAAGTTGTCGTGGTGGAAATCCCACGACGCGTACTGTGCTTGCAATAGGTCGTTCTCTTGTGTGGAACTACTACTTCGACTCTGGTTGGCGGGTTGCGCGCCGCCACCGTAAACGGCGCGCAGCTCCCGAGTCTTCTTCATCGCGACACCACTCGGCTTGACCTGGTGGTGATTGTGGTGGGGCTTGCTGGCGCATTGTTTGTGCTGGTTGTGGTTGTTGCTGCCATTCAGTAACAATGGGTGGCTCGTCATTTTCTTCTCGTCGTGGAACGTTGGCTGTAGTAGCAATTGTAGCGGCGGAAGTATCCGTTCTCTCCTGGTTGTGTCATCTTCGTCGCGGTCGGCGTCGATGTCTTGCGGTTCATTGGCAACAGCCAACGGACGCTTGCTTGCGTCTCGCTTGGCTCGCTTGGTCATTTTTAAGTGAACCAACGTGAGTCGCTCTTCACGGATCATTTCCATCCGTTCCCGCTCTTCTCGCTGCTGCTCGATGGACTGGCGACGCAACTTGAGCTCATGGTACTTGCGGTGGGTCGTCTTGAGCCACAGCCGCATCAGTTTTTCTTCTCGTTCCATTTGCTTGCGCTCGGTTGACGCGTTCTACCCCCACACCCAACAACGATAGAAGCAACAAGAGTCAAACTACTGCTTCAGTGAAACCATGCAATTCAAATCTACGCACCTCTTGCTCTTGCTTGGCCGCCATTTCCAGCTGCAGCCGCTTCTTTTCTTGCGCTTTGCGAGCCGCCAGCTTGTGTTTGAGGGCTTCGTCTCGCATGCGCCGTGTCACCGCTTCCTGTTCATCAACGTTTTCATTTGTGGGGGCTTGTGGACTTCTCTCATATTCGTCACCACTAGATCGTTCAATGGGCTCGAGTCGCTGCGGCGGGCGGTGCTTGCCGAGTTTGCGGCTCGCAGCAGCAGCCAGTCGCTGCACTTGCACAACCCGCTGTGCGAGCTCACCGAACCCGAGCATCGCCGCTGGGTCCATCACCTGGTCGGGTGATGGCAACGCGCGTACTGGCAAGTGTGGTAATCGCCGTCGATTACTTTGTACGGTGGTCGTCGATCCAGAAGGAAGCCAGTACGACCGCTTGATTCGCTCCGGGCTCGCTGCGACTGGTGATGGCAAGGACGCTCGCATGGCCAGTGCGTACTTTGCAGACCGTTGACTTGTCGTGGTGGACATCTGAATGCTTGGTTCGTCCTTGTGGACCACGCGAGGTCTGATCGACCGACGACGGCGGGGTGCCTCAGCATGCAACGACTGGGCATGCTGCTCTGATGATGAGTTTGTGGTGAGCTTCAAACGATGCGCTCGAAGAAGTGGCCGCGCCCATTGCCGAGCGACAAAGCCTCGCGCGAGAGCTTGAAGTGCGATGATCGCATGAATATTGAGAGAGAGAAGCCACTGCAGCCTCTTGCGAACAAGAAAGCCCCTCACAACCGACTGGATGCGGCAGACCAAGTACAGTACATCCAAGTACACGAGTCGAGTCAAAAATCCCCTGGTGTGGCACTGCAGAATCACGGCAGCGTGGTGTCGCCGTGCTTGCTCGTCTCTTTGGGTGCGTACTGCCGCCACGCGACGCCGTGCTTGGTGCTGCCGCACGAGACACTGGATCGTCGTCGCCGCGTACGCTCTCCATTTGAGCTCATGGCGTCGGAAAAGCCTGCAGGCGTACACCCGCAGACTTCTTGTGACCACGCGCGCTGCGGCATCCACGAGCCGTTCGGCCTGCTCGACCGCGAGTCGATGTGCTTCTAGGCGACCACACATGCCTCGCCAATGCCTTTGGATATCAATCGCAGCGGAAGTGCGTCTGGCTGTCACACGAGCCGCATGGCGTCGGAAGACGATTTGGATCCGCGTGGCCGCGTACATGAGCCGGTTCCGCAACCGGGTCGCTTCACGGGTTTGCTGGCGGTGGAGTCGTTCCGTGATGGCTTCAATTTTTTTCATCTGTAGTTGAATAGACAGACAATAACAACGACAACAGCGTGTCAGAAGCGCAAGACAGAAAGCAGTTCGCAGTGTCATGTCATGTGTTTCGCTGGACCTCGTGTTCGATTTTTTCCTGTTGCTTTTCGATTGCATTTGCTTGGCGTTCCATCTTGAGCTCGGCGCGTGCTTTGGCCGCCGAGGCCGCAGCGAGCGTGGTATCATGGAAATTCGTCGTGTGGCGCTTGGTGAATTTGTTAGAGAGCCCTGTACGAATGACACGCGGTCAAAAACAATGGACGCGTAATGTATTGCCGCACCAGGATACGATTTGACTGTACCTGCATGGAACATGGATGGCTTGGCATTCATACTGCCGCCGCCTCGCGGCATGTGGCTTTCCACACGCGACTCCATGTTATTCGCGCACGAGAAGAGATGGAAAAGAACGACAGGCGCGCTCCATCAGCAACAGAGCGATATGATGAGGAGCTGTGGATTTCATTTTTAGCTTCTCAGCAATGGCTACATTCGCACTTAATCAGTGATATACAGTAGTGTGCAAGTCATTAAACCGGTAATATGTACCCATGTTTCACATTGTGGGCAGTTCATGCAGCTGCGCGAGCACCAGTGACCGCAGTAACACTCGCGCGTCTTCTTTGGGCGTCTCAATGAGCGTCTTGGAAGCGTCTCTCCACAGCGTCACACGCGCGTCCAGCGCTGGAATGCTCAGCATGGCATCGGCGTTGTTTGGGCCTTGCGAAATGTACACATCCAAATGGGAATCATGCTGTAGCCAAACAAAAAAAAAAGTTAGCATCCTCACATACACCAACCAAAATGCAGTGAGAGAAAAAGAAGAAGAAAAAAAACACGCACTGCTTTGAGTTGCTGAAGCAATTTGTCTTCGTCCACTTGGCCCAGTAGGATACTGGATTTCTCTCGATACTCCATCACGGAGGCAGCACTCTTGGCCGCACCGCCCGACGGCGAAATCGATGGACCAGAGGAGGCGGATGAAGATGAGGATGCCACAACCGACGATGACGGCACTTTGCGTTTCGCTCCCGTCAAACGCGCTTTCCCATCGATCTTGCTGGCTTGTAGCTGTTGGTGGGAAGTTCCAGTGAGAATGGCTGACGATGAGAACGCTTCGTTGCCACAGACGCTGCTGGGCTGCGTCGTCGCCGACTCCATCACAAACTCGTGGTGGCGCACACCGATACGGCCACTCACGCACGCGATGCCCTTGCCATTCACTTCGGTCATCATGGCTTTTGCGGCAAGCGCTGGACACAGTTTGCCGTCAATGTATTTGTTTGCCTTCTCAATGGAAATGGGCACCAGTGGCTTCATCGTCAAGGTTTCCAGTTCGGTCTTTGGCCGTGCTGCGATCAGCTCTTGCAGTGGGAAGACGCGCGAGAAATGGGACGACTCCTGCTCCTGCTGCTGGTGCTCTGGTTTGGCTGCTGTTGTTGTCGCAACGGCCGTGCTATCGACAAGGTATTGCTGTGGGATGATGAGGTTGCGCGGACAGCAGCGAGCGATAAACTGGTTCACATCACCACAGCTCAGCCGCGCATCGATGGGGCAGACCATTTTCTCAATTTCCAAACTGTAAAACGGAGAAAGTACATCGTGCGGGTCCAGTCGCGGGTCCGTGAGCACCACGGCGTGGCGGCTGTCGTGGCCAAAGAGACGAACGATTTCGCCAGAAAGGCCAATGCGCAGCGTCGGGTGGCTCACAAACACGACACCGCCATGCTGAAGCGCGGTCACCACTGGGCTCAATAGCTCTGGTACGACTTGCAAGACCTCGCTCTTGCGCAGCAGCTCGTGGATGAACGCTGGCTCGCCAGCGTATAGCTTCTCGGTCTTTTTCTCACATAGAAACTCGGCGCCACACTGCGCGAGGTCCAATACTTGGTCCGCAAATGGGGAGAGTAAAACCATGGGCAGCTGCTGCGTTTTGTTGTAGATGCAGGCCGCGTACACGGCTTCCACGAGATCAAAGAACACGCCTGTGAACGCCACAGGCAGGATACACACGCCCCCACGCTGGATGACGCGGTTCACGGCGGCGAGCAGCTGTTCGACCGCGCGCTCGGTCGTCGCGTGAGGGTCTCGGTTCGGTTTGATGTCGGTCACCAGCAGCGTATCACACTCGATGAGCGGCGCAAAGTCAAGTTCTTTCGGATGGCGGTTCAGATCGCCCGAGGCCGATGCGACGTACGCCAAGCGGTCGTTCGGAGACTCAAGAAGCCACAGACTCGCGCCCAAGCTGAAGCCCGAACTCAACGCCGTGATGGTGACTCCGTACGAGAGCTTGGTGACTTCGTTGTATTCAACACAGTGAATCAGTTCATAGCTCTGTGCGATCTCCTCCATCGAGAACATTGGCAGCAGCGTAGCAGACGCAGAAAAGGACGACGATGTCGTGACAGTCGGTGGAAGCTCCACGGTGATGCTGCCGTCGTGAAGCGCCGCCGCGCCACTCAGTTCTTCCATCAGCACGCGGCCAAAGCGCATCGCCATATCAGTCGCATACACCACGCCCTGAAGAACAACAAACATGAGATATACTGTTCAGTTTGCATGTACAGTACGCAGCGGTGATGTGGTGTATAAAGGGCGTCCGTACTTTGAAGCCGAGATGCTTTGTGAGGAATGGGAGCGCGAGCATGGTCATGCAGTTGGAGACCAGCACGGCATCCAGAGAGGCCACGTCCACAGCTGCGAGAGCAGGCAAACGGATGCGCAAAGCACTAGTAGGTGGTGTTGTCGCAGCGTCTACTGCCGTGGATTTTGCACCATTTGCGGGTGTGTGCGGGTTGCCGACGTCGAGTGACACGCCACAATCGAGCAAAAGTTCATATCCTCCAAAGCTCAAGAAATGGCAAAGCACGTCATTCGCGCCACCCAACTGGATCTACAGGGAGAGAACAGAAAAACAAGGATCCAAGTCAGCGCGATGATGAATTGTGTGTGCTGCAGGTGCAACGGTGGGTTATGCGCGACGACCGCGATGGCAGCGGGAGCTCACCAACTTCATGGATGGTGTCGTTCCGCTTTTGTGACTTTGGACTTTGGTGCTGTTGAAAAAAAAGGTGGGCGCACAATTCAAGACATCACGGTTCTAACCCTATTGTTGCTAAGTCAGTAAGCTTCATGTGTTAAGCTTTCGAAAAGTTAACCTTGGCCTTGGCCAGCGAAGCACAAAAAACAAAAAACGAAAATGAAGCTGGTCGCGTCGGCGATGCTGCTGGCGGGCGCGCTATTGCTGGCGCTTGTCTCACAGCTGGCGACTGCAGATCCGCATGGCAAGACCTCTTTGCTGACGCTGTGGCCGTCCGATGCGGATGCGACGCTTACTATCACCGACAACGACCGTACGATGAGAGCATCCCTGGATCGCGATGGTCTTGTGTCGGAAATGGATAAATAGTAGTTCTTGACGTTGCGATTGTTGTTGTTAAATAACAGAGCCTACTACCGATAGCTGGAGTGTACAATCATCCAATGGAAGCATTCTCATCACGCAAGCCATGTTCACAAGTGTTGCGGCGCCGATGCAAACTGATTTGTCCAGCATCTCTTCGATCCAAGTACGTCGTTTCTCTCTCTCGGTTGTTTGACCTTGCTGTTTGTGGCCCTCATTCCTTGACTAAGAAGTATGAGCGCCCCAACAGATCGTGTGGACACCACCGCAAGCGCCCGCATCCTCAATGTTCGATTTTGTTTTTGGAGCCGCTGTAGTGGCGACGGTCCCTGGCCTGTGCTCGTCTGGGTTCCAGTTGCGTGCCACGACAAGTCCAACAGGAGGCGCGCTTGAACTGGCTGCCATTGAAACAAGCGTGCGTGCCATGGTCTTAGCTGCTTTGCCATCACTGAACGAGTCGTTTCCGGAGCGCGGGTTGCTCGCGCGGTCGTTGTGTGCATCAACAGGATACAAACAGCACACGACGAGCACAGGTGAAGCATGCTATGCATGGAGCCTCCCGTACCAAAGCTTCCCAGCGCAAAGCCATCCCGCGTCACCACTGGAGGCGCTAGTCTCCGAGGCGATTCGCACGCAGACGTCACCACTGGCCGTCATTGCTGTATCACTTCGTGGCTCCACAGAAGCGCCGTCCATGGTCAGTGCGGACGCTCTCTTGGCCCGGGTCTCCAACTCCAGCTCTCTCGACAGTTCGGCCGTGATCGGTGGTACTCGTGTCGCGGTAGTGACAAATGTGGACGCAGCGCGCAATGCGATCTTTGTCACGGAAAAGACGGATGCGAGTGCACTTGATCATGTGCAGCGCTGGCAGCCACCAGCGCTTCCAAACATCCACGCGGATGTGGTTCACCTGGATATCCGTGGAGAAGGTTTCCATCGTGTTTTCCACTTGGCCATCTTGATCACTGGTCGCCAGTTGAATCGTGTGTGTGGTAACGCCTCGATCGTCGTGCGTGTGCCTCTCTCCACAAGTGTGTATGCTGATCTTGACGAACTTCGGGTGCGTGCCTGGTAGAGCTTAACTGTGCTCTGCTGAAAGTGACACAAGCTCACATAATTTGTATTCTTCGGCCAGCGACTGGAACGGTTTGGCAAACTCCAGCTGTATTCGCCCACCAAACACATCGAGATCGAACGGCCAACGGCCGTGTCATCCCAGCATGTGATCGCTGTCGCTGTTCCTTTGTACGGTATCTTTGTCTTGTTTGTTGCTGCAAAATCAACGGAGATGTTGATTGTTTTGTATATGTGAATGAATGCAACAGCAACGCATCCGAGCCGACCCATTTCATCGATTCCCCGATTCATTTGCGCTACCAATCACCATCCAACGACTCGTTCCAAGCGTCGGTCATGCTTTTATCACCAGAACTGATCCTTCACTGTGGCACTGGTTCTGGGCGAACGCATGGCGATGGACTTTTGTCAAAGACGTCAGCGCAAGCACAGCCACCAAGTGGAGGTAGTGGGGACAGCCCACTGGACGCCATGCTGACGGTAAGCCTCCTCCCTCAATTACTGTACTCAGTGTGCAAGCGGGAATCATTCACCATCTTCTCTGTTTTGAAACACATCATAGAAATGGCTCGACCAGCGAATGGCCACCACGCAAAACTGGCACCGCATCACGTATTCAACGGGGGAATTCCATTCAAGAGTGGACGTGGCCGTGCCCGTTGGCTTTATCCCTCACGGCCAGTTCGTGGGTGCCGTCACGCTTTCGGTCACATGTCTGGGCGCTTTGCTGCTCGTGTATGTGGCGCTCTCGAGTGCCACTCCTTCGTCGTCGTCTTCCCCCAGCAAACAGAAGAGAGCGCACTGGACACCAAAAACAACCAAAATGGAATAGATTCGTGTTGGTTACGTATCATACAGTATTATACATACATATATATATCCTTGGGACCGAGGACTACCCCATGCAGTAGTTGGTGTCCAGCAAGCGTAACGCCAGCGTGACATGGTCCAGCACGGTCGCTGTGTAGTGGTGGATGCGGCGCGTCTGCAAGTCTCGCGTGATGGGCGTCGGTGGGAACGAATCTGGTGTGACCACACCGACAAAGCCATCAACTCCGTCGTCGTTTTCATCTTGCTCATTGCTCTGTGATGGGTACACGACTTCCACGCGGAACAAATTGAGTGGGATCGACGAGTGCATCATCCGTGTCATCCGCAGGGTCAACTCCGATGGAACCGTCGAGTCTTGCTCCATGTAATCCACAGCCCAGCCTGGCTCTTCCGCGAATGCACCAGCGATGGGGACCGCATCTTGCTCTTGATACGGGTGAATCAAAGAGAGGCACGCCAACGTGTCCGTATCGAGCTGAAGATTGGTGAAACTTGGCCTTCTGGCTGCCGATGGGAAACCCAAACTGGCTCGCCGTCTGTAGAACTCGCGCTCGTCGTACTTGTCGTCAGGCGACGTGAGCGGCGTCTGCGCGTACCTTGTGTGTTCGTCTGGTTGGTGACCACAGAGCCACTGAATGCGCCTGTAGATGCGCCTGTACATACGCTTGACAAAAGTCGCTTCTCGATCGTCGCCAGCGTCATCCTCATCATCGTCTCGGAGGTCCATGCTGGATATGTATTCCATATCCAGGGATGATGGGTCGCCACGACTTGTCGCTGGCTGTGGTTCGTCGGCCAGAGATGTCCAAAAATCGATAAACTCAGCATCAGAAAGCGCGACAAATGACTTGGCAAACTTGTCCAATGAGTTGGCTGCACACAATGGCAGCTGCCGCTGCAGACGGTGGTGCCACCGCAGTATGGATCGCACCCAGTACCGCGCATGACCGCGATCCAAGTGGTGGAGCACAAACGCGAGCGTTCGCAGCAAAGTCCTTTCCACAGCTGTTACCAGAGTCTGTTTGTATGATAGTGCTACTGCGGGTGCTGCTGCTGTTGTTACTGCAGTGGTCGTTGTTGTGACGCTGCTGGGGCTCTTGCGCTTGAGACTGAGTGTCATGGGCTGCGTGGAGCACGGCGCGGAAGACCCTGCTGCTGCTACGCGGCCATGAGCGCACACGACGGAGCTTGTCATTTTTTTTTCCTGATGGTTATTTGTTTGTTGTGTGTTTTTTCTGCTTGGATTGGTTTTCTTTTACGGAGCCAGTGCGGTTGCGATAGCAATCGCGAATCACAGCGTTCCGCCGCACAGACACAGACGCCGACAGCCAATGGAATAGCGCAAGACGCCCACTCGTTCGCGTCTGTTCGCGTGCTGGTGGAGAGCCGCTTCTGTGCGCCAATAACGACAGTGAATCTTGGAGTCGCTTGTTGAACTTTTTTTCGAAGCGGCCCAAAATTCGTAGACCTCCGTAGTATGATACTGTACTTGTCAAATATGATAAAGAAGGAGTGATGGTG
Source organism: Pythium monospermum (assembly GCA_023336165.1). NCBI lineage: Eukaryota > Oomycota > Peronosporomycetes > Pythiales > Pythiaceae > Pythium > Pythium monospermum. The sequence goes on from JAADWJ010000001.1 coordinate 147,677, forward strand.
GGTTACGCAATGATTACACTTTAGCACCTCAGATGTTCATGTCATAAGACGCTTTCAATGGCGGAAGGAAGGTTTGCGGTGACCATCACATCCGCACTTTGACAAACAACCACCTTCGACGCCGATATGTTGTCGAGTCGTATGTTTGTGACCGCGACGGCGACGCGCACGTTGCGTGCAATGCCAAAGAACTCGTCTATCTGTGTGCCTCTTTTCGCTCGTCGCACCAGTGGCCAGTACTCGGCACTGTCGCGCGCCACGCAGCTGCAGTTCCATGCCGCGTTCTCCACCAAGCGAAATGATGATGATTTCCAGACTCTGCCGCCTCTGCAGACTGTTGACGAGCTCATCGCAGAGAATGATGCTTTGAAGAAGGAACTCGCGGAGCTCAAGGAAAAGGCGAGTAAGGCCAAGCCAGGACTGATGGCCACGATCAAGCAGTACGGCATGCCATTCTTTTTCTGGTGGACCGGTCTCTACGTCGCCACTGGCGTCGGCTTGTACGGTGCATTCGATACGGGACTTCTCGATGGCGCACAAGTGATCCAAGTCGTCATGGATATCGGTCTTGACAAGTTCATTGATCCGACGCGATTGGACCCCAAGCACGGCAACCTTGCGCTGACTGTCATCGTGAACGAAACCATTGAACCAATTCGGTTTGCATTCGCATTGGCCACGATCTCCACTGTCAAGAAGGCGTTCACCAAAGACAAAGGGACCCCGTCAGCCAACTAACTGCAAAAAGGAACAAACTATTAGCATTACGTGAGAGATGGTCGTAAAACACCATGAAAAAAATAGAAATTCTGTTTTGTTTTGACTTTACTGTAACTAAATTGCTTATAGAAATGGCATCCAGCCGATGTACATCTGTGCGAGGTTGGCATGCGATGTGGCTTCGTGGATCAGCTTGTCCACTTGCCCTTGCACGGAAAGTGGCAGCGTTTCATTCTCTGGAAGTAAGTTGCGATGGGAAGACGAAACGAGCGGACGAATCGCATCCCCCAAGTTGTAGATGCCACTCAACCGATCATCGATGGTCTTGAGAATGATGCGCGTCTCTTCTTTGCTTCGTTCTGTCGAAATGTCGGCGATGCTTCGTCCATTGGCTGATGTTGCCATCCCTTGCGCGTTTTTTCCTCGTCGCCCCCATTCAACCAGTGGATCGTGGACAAATGACTCAAGCACACTTCGTAGCGTCTCTCGGTTATCGCGTAACAGAGTCATCGTCACTTCACATACGCGTCGGAAAACACCTTCATAGCCTGTGATGCCAAATGCATCAATAATATTGGGCGTCAATCGGAACGGTACGATCTCGGGCTTGGCCAGTTTCAGTCCTTTGTCAAAAAGACAGTCAAAGTCAACGTGGACACACTCTCCGTTATTGCAATCGATGAGAATATTCTCGCCATGACGATCGCCAAGACCAATGATATGGCCGACCATGGACCAAACGGCAGCGGACCGAGAGAATGCGAGCCGAGCTTCAAACCACGCTGTCGGATCGGCAAAGTTGTTTGTAAACCACTGGTGGAAGCGTGGGGTGAACACCGGCAAGCTCAGGATTTTGCTGCGGTAGTAGAGAGCGAGCATCACCGGGTTGTCTCCGTGTTTTTTCTGCATGCCGAGGAAGCGCTCTTTAATATCATGCGTGAGTCGAACGGGTTGAATGAAGCCACGCTCGGTTTTGTGGATCTGGCCGATCAATTGCCGCATGGCCTTGGTGTCACTAACCCATTCCATGAGTCCGCTTTCTTCGTTCAGACATACAACGGCATACGTTCGAAGTCGCAATTTCCGTTTCCGTCCTTCGCGATCCTTCTGTAGCAGTTTGTTGATCATCGTATTGAACTCCATCATACGCGCATCTTTCCGAAGATCGCCCGTCTTCTCTCGCTTACATAAGAAAGGATACAATTTCCCATCGGTTCCGAGCACTTCAATCCGCTTGGGCTTTTCCTTGGTCATCATGACGTCGCCTTTGTCACTAAACGCCTTGATGTATACTTGGGAATGAGGCATGAAAGCTACATGGCGGTTGTCCGCTGGAGCAAGACCAGACGATGGAAGTACCGTATTCAACCCTGCTTGGACAGGTACGAGGATTTTAGTGCGAATCCGTGTGAGTTGAATGCGAATCCGGCGCTGATTGGCCGGATCGTGGCCAGCAAGAGAGATGAGCTCCTCAGCAAGTCGCATGCCTTCAGCGAAACCGTTGGCAATCTCTTGCTGACCAGCTGTCACGAAATGACGTTGGGCGGCCGCAATGATTTCCCGTGCACGGTTTCGACGCTGAGAGTTGAGCGATCGGGATAATCCAAGAAGTGGCCACATAGCTTGCGTCGGGTATGTTGTCAACACCTTCATCATGATTTTCTTGACCCCGTCGACCACCACTGAGTTTGGATGACAGATCCGGGACGTGACTTGCGGAAAACACACAAGCCACTCGTAAGCCGGTAAGCTTCCCGCAGCGTTGAGCATAATGTGTGCGATATCGGTCAGGATATGTTGCTCAGCGCTTGACTGGCTCAATTCCATTTCAATATTCCGGAGCGCCTTGTTTGCACCACTTGATCCCTTGTTGGAGCCTGGTTGAAGCAATTCTCCATACTCAAACCAAAGGGTGAGCAGTCGTGGCATGGACTGGAACACGTGCTTGGTGCCGTGACTCAACGCCAAGATGTAGTTCTTCATCAAGTTGATCAGGTGCGAATGGAAAACCGAGTCGATGTTCACTGAGGAGTCTTCGTTGCGGGCGCTGTTAGAGCTAGAGAGCGTCGTGGGGGCTTCGGGGTGACTCACACTCAAGAGATACTCGTAGTATTTCGCGAGAAAAAAATATCCTTTCTCCCACTTAGGGTCAAACTTGATCACGGCTTCGTACCGTTCGATGACTTTCCTCCCTTGACGCTGACCCGAAGCTTGCATCCAGTTGGTCGCCAAAAGCAAGTTTTTCGCGCAGTAATGCGGATCTTCTACCTTGTAATCCAGCTTGGCAGCGTCGATATCAACAGGTTCGAGGATTTGCAGCGCTTCATACATTCGATCTTGAGCGACCATGAGCTTGGCTTTTTCAAGGCTCGCATACGGATTGTCCAGCGCCTCTGCGTGCATGACCGCACTATTTGCCGTTCGAATATAGCCTTCTTTGCGAGCGATCTTGGCATAAGATAACCAATTGTGTGATACCTCGGAACGCAGATCGGCTTCTTGTAACATTACACGACGAAGCGCCAAGATCGGATCACGGAACTTTAAGGACGCGGACAAAAGCTCATAGCGAGCGTCCCATGGGCATTGTGCGTTCCATCTCTGTCCACGAGCATCGACCCCCATATCCTTCGAGGCCTGGAGACTGATAAAACCTTGCTCGGCCTCGTGGAGAAAATGTAATTTGTGCAACAATGGGTACGCACGCTGGTACGACTCGGCACAAGCAGCTGCCAATGGCCCCATGATTTCAGTTCGTGCCTCTTGGAGATCTTTCAGGAACGACGGATGATTGCCTTGATGAAAGCTGTGCAACACGCGCACCAGAGAAAGTTGTGACACATCGAGATTTCGCAAGCGAGACGACACACCTCCTTGCACCAGGCTGTTTGACAGCAGAGATGTTTGCCGCTCCGAATTTAACAGTTCCGACACGAGTTCCCACCGCGATAAACGCCATGCACACTCCAGTGCGTGTGGGTACAGCGTACCGACAAACTGCGGCTCTTGAGTGACGATCCCGTTTATATGTTGCAGTGCGCTCTCGAGACGGCCGAGCTGGATCAAACATTGCACTATGCCTGAGTATAATGCAGGTTTCACGGAGCGTGGATCTCTGGCAACGCTCATGCCAACCAGCTGGTCACGATCACGGCGAGGCTCCTCTTCGCTATCGGCTTCCTCGATATAAAATGTATGGGATGCTTGATCTGATTGCACTTCTTGAATCGCTTGCTCATAGCACGCCAATGCATCCTCCCATTGAGCCAACTGCTCATGGTCAACCACTTGATGAAGCAAGTACGTCAAACTTGAATTCGTTTCATCGACGATCTCAACCGCTCGTTCGTTGGCAGGCTCAGACTGGCGGTATGCGTCATACAAGCGTCTTAACGTTGCCAGTCCAGTCAGAGCATCCGGCTCGTCGACTCGACTGTAAAGTTGTTGCAAGTAAGTTGCATGCTTTGAGATGAGTTTGAGATCCACGGGAAACGTGGGCATGCTGCTGGTGGAGGCTGACTCTTTTTTCTTCGGTTCTGGTTGTTGTTGGCGCAAGTAGACTTCGAAATACTGGAGAGCCCGTGCGTACGCCTTGATCCGGAAGGCTGAATTCGACAACGACTGACTCGGGATATCCTTCAAGAATTCTTCCAAGTTCTCCTTCTCTTGGTCATCTAAATCTGAAGGCAAATCAGCTGGTCGACTGGGTGTCGGCGCCGTCGAACGACTCGCTGGTGCACTGAGCGCTAACCGCTTTTTCTCACTGGCCCACACCCATTCATTCAATTCATCGATAGTCGACACAATCGTCTGTGCGCACTGGTGATGCCGGCTCGCGTATTCGCCAAAGGCTCGCTCGCTGGCATCTTCAACTCCTCGACTCGTATGAGGTCCATGTGGTTCCATACTGACACCCTTGGTCGAGTCGTCCATCACCCCATCGTCCTTGAGTACAGCCATTACTTCTCTCTTCACTTCCGCGTACACTTCAGGTCGTCCGGATCGCAAAACATTCTGGATGAGATAGGGCACAAGAAAGCGACCGATCTGAGCACTCGTGCTTAGTACCATTTGACACGCTTGAAAGATCTTTCGCTCTGGCGGCTGGGAGAGATCGATCAGTCGTCGGCACCAACTGTACAGCCATTCCTCGTACGTCGTGGAGAACTTCTCATAGAACGTTGTACTCGAGTCAACTCTCGTTTTCTTCATGCTCGCCAATGAATAGTTGGTGTACCAGTATGGCTCCACAAACTCCAATACGTCCTTGCGTTCGAATCTTCTCTTGATCCATTCGGGCATCGGTGGGATGTTCTCGGGTTTCACACGCTTCCCTGCATTGTTCATTGCTCCGTCCAGTTTCTGGCCACTATGTTGAGGATCCTCCGTCAATTCGGCGAGAAACTTGAGCAGTTCTTGGATCGACAAAGCGACGACGTCCATGTTCTCAGGGGCTCCTCTCAGTTCCTTTACGAGCCAATTTTCGATCAGCACCAATGCTAAATCCTTCGTCGAATATTCAAGACGCGTTTCCGCTTTATCCTTTGACGACCCAAGCACATTCAAAGGGATCCGCGCACCGTCAATTGCTCCCAAAGCCCCCAAACACTTGGCACAAAGCAAGCGAACCGCTTCGGACGTGTCCGTCCTGGCAACTTGGAGGATCGCAAACAAGATTTCAACCACGGATGGGTCGACGTCATCATCTTCCGATTGGAGAAGCTGGCGTAAATCGTTTGCGCGCGCAACCAGCACTTGGTGAAGCTCCCCCAAGATAATTTCTCGTACACCCAAGTCCCAATGCGTGACGAACGGGAGAGAGCTCGTCAAGAACTCGGTCAAACTTCGTCGACTTGGGTCGCCAACTTCAGCGACGTATGATGCGTACACGTCATCAAGCGCATCAATTGGTGGGATCAACCGCACTCTCGGGAATGATTGGTGCAGTTCTGCTCGTCGATCTATAAACAAGTACTTGAGGATGCCGATAGCCGTGCCCATGGATGGATTTTTCGTCTCCGTTTCCTCCTGTTTGGTCTCTTCATCGATAGAAAGATCGACAAAATTCTCATGCTTGACCAACCCAAGAGACACACCATCATGATGGCTTTCCACTTGAAGAGCCTCACGAGCCTGGGGAATGCACGGCAAGACGCTGACAACAATCGAGGCGAAGTTGGACTCAAGTGCCTTTGGGGTCAACATTCGCACAAAAACACCCCACGCTTGAATTGCATAAGCTTGAAGCTGCTTCTCGTTGAGTCCGATTTTGAGAATTGCCATGACTTTGGGCACAAACGGATCCAGTGCGCCTTTGACACTGTTGGCACCATCTTCACCCTGCCGTTTGTACATGCCGAAGAGCCGATGGATGCTCCGAATGGCACGAATTCGATGAGTTACACTGGAATTCGGTCCTTTTTTGCTGATGCGATTGCCAAGATCGGTCATCAGCGCCAAGAAATATTGGCGTGGCATCATGAGCGCCTTGTCCACTTCGCCAACCAGCGGATCATTTCCTTTGATAAGATACTGCGAGATTTCGCGAAACGCTTTTCTTGCTGACGAAGGACGCTCGCCGCCCAATTCCCACGCGAGCAGATTTAATAATCGGAGCGGTGAGTGAATGATTGCGTCTCGAATAGTCACGTTTTCAGGCATACAGCGAAAGAAAAACTCCCACTCCTTGACGAGATTCTCGTTGGTTTCTGCCTCCACCTGGTGAATGATGAGCTCTTTTACAACATACCCAATGTTGTGGAGCACTAAATCTTGTAGAATCGTTGTTGAGGATGGATAGCGCTCCGAGAGCTCGTCACCGTCCATGTGTACGTCGTCGTCGCCAACCTCGCCCTTGTATGTTTCCACAAAGATACTCAGCATGTCCTCTTGTCTGTCAACGATATACTGGGGCAACACATATGGAGCACTGTCTCGAAGGAGGATGGTTTCGTCAAAGTGCAGACCAAAGAAGAGGTGAGCAAATGCATTCAAGCAACGCGCGCGCAACAAACCGTCGATCACTGGAAAGTATAAGTCTTCCGGATACAGAGTAAACAATGCCTTCCACGATGTATTATGACGCATGAAGACGCGACTCATCTGGTCAAACACCGCGGTCGAAACGGGGCTCTGCGTGCTGTGTGTATTGATCCACAAAGAGAGCAGCTGGAGTAGCCCCCACACAAGCATGTCGCGACGATTTCCATCAGTGACGAACTGGGAGCCGCTGATTGCTCCAATCGCTTCAATGCATGATTCCAGCAGCAAGTAATCTCGACTTTTCATGGCCGATGTGATTGACTTGTTTAATTGCTCCATAACCGATGATGAAGATCGGCGCTCTTCGGACTCGATCAGGAATTCCATGAACCCAACACGCTCGACGCATAGTCGGAGGCCACGAATCGCAACACGGCGAATCATTCGGTTGCCATCCGTGATGGCACCAACGACGTACTCTATGAAGGAGTTCATCGAGTCACCTGACACGTCAGGATCACAATGGAGGAGACAAGAGGCCGCAAGAGTTAATGCTTGTGTGAGCAATCCATCGCGCGCCCCATTTTGAACTTGCCGAATACAGCCGATCGCTTGCTCAAGTACACCTGGGCTGACAGTCACGGAAGCCGTCTTCGACCAGCTTCTCGGTGATGATGGACAACATCGTGCCGCGCATGATACCCAGCCACGATTGGCGTCCGGCATTGCACTCAGGCAAGCTCGCGCACAGATAACTCTCTGAATGGATTCCAAGCACGACATTCGCACGTCGTCTTGATCTTGCGCAGCGAACACTTCCGCGAGAAGCCCAACGATATTTTGAAGCAGTCGTTCTCGGTTCGTTGCGTCCGAGTGCTGATGATGTTGTAAGACAAGTAGAATTGGGATGATCGAGATGCAGCCAGTTCGCGCACCAGCACCGATCATCGCCTCCGTGCACAACTTCTTCAAAAAACGCACAGGCATGCTATCCAACCAACTTTCCGCATTCAATCCAAGAGCTCGTGGGCTCCTCCAAACCAAAATTGACAAGAACACCCGACGCACCACATGATTCATTTTGAACACAGCGTGGGTGAATTTGTGGCACCTTCCAAGCCAGTCGGCGACAGCTTTGGATGAACCATGCACCGAAGAATCTTGCATGGCATGATACCCGTCGAAAATATCGAAAAACGCCTCGTGAGAGACCGGCGCGAGGGGAATCCTGGAAACGTTCGCGATAGCCGGAACATCATGCTCCAATGTAGAGATCACCCTTTCGACCAGCATACGAAACCTTCCCATTTCTTGTTCTTGCAAATGCGTGAGCAACAGCGTGACGAGATTGGTAAACGTGCCACTTCGAAGACGCTCGTCATCATGTTCACAGGATCGCATCACTTCTTCTACACGAACCATGATTGCGCGAATAATAGTTCGGCTTTCAACTCGAGCAACGCGATCAGCGAGAGGTCGTAGTGGTAACAGAACTCGGAGAGCAAATACCATTGCAGGCGCCTCCGCTCGCACTGGTTGCCTTCGGTCAAGCAGATAGCTTGATAGATCTTCACAGACACGGGTTGTATCTCTTGAGCATGCAGCTAGTCTTGCCTTCTGACTCGAATCAGGAGACCGCCGCCGCTTTTTCCCATTGGAACTCGAGCTGTTTTGGTCTTGAAACGATTGCCCCTTTTTGAGAATGGACCTGACACAGACTTGGACGAACAGTAACAATCGTGACTGGACTGACAAGTACGCATGGATCATATCTACAGCGCTTGCTTGGCATTCTTCTTCATGATCTTGATCATCTGTGGCTTGCAACATGTCCAATGCCGCCCATATTGGTGCCCCAGCTAAGTCTTCCATCATAGACGCAAACAGCTTGCTGGAGGCAGACCCCATCACACGCCAACTTGCTGGAACATATCCTTCATCGAGTGACTGGACCCACTCGATTCTTTCTTGATTCCATTGCACAACGCTGGGCCAGAGTTCCTCTTTGCCAAGAGGAGATACGCCCGAGAGATTCGACGCAATAAGTCTCACTATTCGAGCCACACCAGTGGCTAGAGCCTCCATTTGACCAAAAACACTGGCTTTGCGAAAAAAATCTTGAGAAACGCGGACAAACGATCTCTCGGCGGGGTGGTTGACGGATAATAATGCCAACACCAGGGCACACGTAGCTTCAGCGACATCCAGCTTGTCACGTTGCGCGGCATCGGTCGCTAAGGAGACTTGCCCGATCCCCAAGAGTAACTCGCTGTCACGGTCAAGTACAGGTTTTACCAGAAGACATAGCCTCTGATGAGCCTGGTCCAAGATGAAATGAGAGCCAATTACTTTGAGTAACTCCGTCACAAGCTGCTCGATCGATCGGCGAAGAACGATAGCTGCACCGTAGGAGCCGACGTGGAGAGCAGGCAGCATTGACTTGAGCTGTTTCTTGCGCTCATGCATCGCAGCACCATCTTCAATGGGCACGCAGCCACACAAAACTTGACTTGATTTCGACCCAAGTGGCCCATCAGAGCAGTGAAAGGCATGAATCGCCGTGTTCAAAAAGCACGCGATGGTGGCCGTCTCTGCATCCGCCTCGGGTTCAGTTCGACGCAAACACTCTTCCAGTAGCAAACAGTCCTCCAGCAATTCAACGCTATCTCGAAAGAAGTGGAGAGAGGCGTATGGATCTCGGCTTTGCAGAAGAACGACCAGTTGAACCACCACATCGAGAACCTTGGCCTGTGCTTCGTCCAAGCGCTCATTGCAGTAAAACGACACAAGATAAAGCACGATAGTCGCAATCGTCTGGAATGACTGAGTAGCGGCGCCACTACTGACCATCGCGTCATTTCGATGGGCTCCACGTCCACGGACGGCGTCATTCGACTCGATGCGAGGGTCGTCGACAAAGACGGCATTGGCGTGGGGGCAAACGCGCGCATGGATGAGCAGTTGCAACAGCTCACACATATCGTTGAGCATAACCACAGCAACTTCGCAGGGAAGAGTCGAAATGGGACGCAGAAGCTTCGGAAGCACCTTCTTCAGCTTCTGAAGCATGGCGCGGCAACGCTGGATTGATGTGGCGTCGTACGTGCCATCTTCATGAAGCCGCTGATGGGAACGCACAACTTGCAGAAGGTTTTGGATATCGTTGGTCGTGTTAGACGAGCTTGATCTATCACTCGTGCGCTTCGTCGGTGGAGGCCCATCTTGTCGCCGCGTTGCCTTGGACATATTCGTCGGATCCGAGGTTTCCCTTTCCTCGGTTTCCCTTTGTGCAAGTCAATCCCGCCAGAATTTACAAATACCATCACTCTTGAAGACGTCACCGGATTGGTGGAAATTAAATCAACAACCTACTGAATTAGTGCTTCTGACCAATATCGTACTTTGCCGGATCCACCGTGGAAGTGTGGTGGCTGGCGATCGGCACACACCAAAGCAAGGCGAGGAGACACTTGAAAATCATGGCGACGCGCGGTGTGTGGCAGCTCCAACAAGTGACTATTCGATACTGCCAACATGGCGGCAGCAGTCGAAGCGTTCGGTACGTCCTTCCTACCAACCCCTTTGAAACGGGGACCTTGAAAAGCACCGTGAAGCTGATTCACTGACATTATATTGGTGCAGTGAAATGCTCAAGGACCCGCGATTTCTCCGATTCGTGAAGGAGAACCCTCAGGTCAAGTTCGAGACCGAGATTAAGGGCGCTAGACACCCAGTGCTCATTGGAGACTACAGTACGTTACGCTGGATTTTGGACGCGTAAATCACGAGTCCATCACGAGTCGTGATGGTTCAATGTGTCGTAAGAGTTATTGACGCGAATGCTTCTGTTGCACCTATTCAGTCACCAATGACCGCAAGGTGATCGACGTCAAGAACCAGGATATCCCATTCGTCTTGGGAATGGTGCGTACTTTGCTCTAGTTTCTTTTCCCTGCTTGAGAATAAACGCAAACTGATGTGGGTAAACATTGTGTGGTACGAATAGATTGAACGTCTCCGCAACACGAGTGGCCGAAAAATGACGGCGATGAAGAAACCGGTCATCTCGAAGCGCCCAACGGTCCAAGGCATTTGGCAGCCAGACCTCGAGTTCCCAGAGTTCAAGGTGGAGCATCAGTTGTAGACTACTTCAAGCACAATGAGTAGATAAACAAAAAAAAAAAGAACACAAAAAATTGGTACGGCTTCTACCCTGCCTCAATGGAATGGAAACTTGACAACTTCAGCAGCAGTGTGCCTTCGGCTCCATTTTTCTGCCATGTAATATTAGTTGACGTAATAGGACAGGAGCAGGTTCGTCAATGATCGAACAAGCTCTCTCTACTCAAGGCGGCACGACAGGACGATCGCTCAAAAGGTGGAACGAAAATATCATCAATGGTATCTATACATTTATCCAACGTGATTACGGAAATACACTTAGAAACCGTGCAAGACAACGGAATCCGATGAGCAAATTTCCTGGTCCACAAGGAAGTCCTTGATGTTTTGTCGCTGGTCACCCGAAAGCTGAAGAATTTCACCCAATTCGTCATCCTTGACAATCGCGCCGTTGCAGCTAAAGTTCTTCTTAAAAGCCTTCAAGATACGCTTGGTGTCCAAGTCATCCGCGAGACCCTGGACCGTCGTCAAACACTTGCGGCCGTTACGCTGCTGCACACGCACGTGGACCTTGCCACCGCCCAAACCGGATTCGTCCTTGGCGTCAGCGAAGGCATCTGTATTTCAATTTCCACCACCGCGAAGACAAGGGTTAGCGCCTCGTTTACCGGTCATTTCTACCGCATATAGATTGATACACAACACCCTTTCATGAACAGAATACGCACCGAAGGCATGGAAGTTCTGGATATCGGTCATGGTTTTCTTCTTGGTCTTCTTCTTGGTCTTTCTTGGTCGATTGGAAGTTTCAATGGCAGCGGGATTGGCGCGGGGGGAACACGAGTACAGTACACCACCCGTATTTAGCAATAAACTAGTTCTCCTCATACAATTTGATAGACTTTGAACAAGCAACTGGAGAGAGACCGCGTACTGCACGCTGATTGGTTCAAATCAGGAATAATTCGTGAAGAGGTGCGCTTGTTGAAGGAAAAAGGAAACCAAGCCATTGCAGGATTGATCCACGATGGGAAACACCATCAATGCGGCGCTACGGGAGCCCAATGGAGTTGCTCTTGTGGATGCAATACTACCATACAATGACCTCCATGTGCGCGACATTGAAGCATGCTGGCGTAGCTTTTACGACCACGCAGAATCGTTTGCGCTGACACGCGCGCAACTACGCGTCATCTTGACCAAGGCCGCGCACTTGTTGGATCCGCACGCTTCTTCCAAGCGAGCCATGCATCACGCAGATCGTGCGTTTGATATTTTTGCTATTCGTGTTGCTGGCGCATACAACCAAACCCAGTACACGGCGAGCACTGGTGACGGATCCACCCAAGACGTCATGGACGCGCTTGAATTTCTTTCTGCAATTGTGTTCATCGCTGCGATGCCCATCGAAGACAAGATTGATTTGCTTTTCGACTCGTGGGATATGTCTGAAGACGCTGCACTTGATCTGGACGAGCTCACGATCTCGCTCAAGTCAACACTTCTTGGATTGTCCAAGATATTGTCCCACAGTAGTGACAAGAAGGCGTCTTCCTCTGGCGCACAATTTCTTGATGACGACGAAATTGAAGTGCTGGCAGAGCGAGTATTCCGTGAAATCGCGAAAATATCGTCTGTGACGGCTCCTTTGAATCAAGTCGTCATCACGTGTGATCAATTCCGAGCGTACTGTATGGAAAACAAGACGGCCCGTGCGGTGTTCGACGTGTTTGATCGAGCAGACTCAGCTTCACAACATCAAAACCAAGTGGACGAAGAAAACGGCGAACCGACAAGTATATCCGTCGAAGAGACGGAAGGAAAAAGCCTCCAAGCTGCGCTCGACAAAGCTGGGGATAAGCCTCTGAATGCTCTCGAGACAAGCACTATGAACGACCAGGGTGATGAATTTTTGGCGGTCAAACCGTGGAAAGGAGCGATCGTTCCTCCCAGCAAAGTACCGCCACTCGACAAATCAGCTCCCGTCGTCTCCGTGGCACTGAATTGGGTGTTTGGATACAACGCGCAAGATTCCAAGAACAACGTTCGATACTGCACGGGAAGTCCCGACGAAATCGTGTACCCGGCTGCAGCGGCTTGCGTCATCTTGAACATCAAGACCAAGACACAACGGCATTTCTTGGGCCACACAGACGACTTGCTTTGTCTTTGTGTCCACGCCAAGCAGCCCGTGGTAGCAAGTGGAGAGATCGGCAAGAAACCCAAGATCATCGTATGGAATTCCACGACCCTGGAGACGCTCTGCGTACTGCAAGGTTTCCATCAACGGGGCGTTTTGCAACTGACATTTTGTGGGGAGTCGACTTTGGTCTCTGTCGGTGGTGATGATGACCACAGTGTTGCCGTGTACGTGACCAACGATGGGTGGAAGACAGCTTCATTGGCGGCTTTCTCGAAAGGAAACAAGGCCACGCCGTATCACTTGTGCTGTAGTCCCACAGTGAAGGAGTTTGTTTGCTGTGGAGACAAACAGATCGATTTTTGGAGCTTGGAAGGCAAGGCATTGACCCACAAGAAAGCCATTTTGGGCAACAAAGGCACTTCCCAGTCCTTTTGGGTCGCCGAATACTTGGGAAATGGCAGCTCGGTCGTCGTCGGCACAAATGACGGCAACTTGTACTTGTTCAATGGACGTGATCTCTCTAGTGTAGCCAAAGTGAGCGGCAGCGGAGCAGCGGCAGCAGCAGCAGCCGTGCAATCGCTTGGCTATCACACTGGTACTTTGGTTGTTGGTGCAAAAGATGGCCAAGTTTCATTATGGGATGACAAGCTCAAGCAAATCGGCGGCCCATTCTCTCTCAAAGATATCACCGCAGGTGTATCCTCAACGAACGCTGCCATTCGAAGCTGCTGTGTGGCGCCACACAAGAAGACGATGGTGGTGGGCACCATCGCGTCCGAGATTTACGAACTGGACACCAAGACGGGCAAGAACATGCATGCGGACCCACTGGCCACGGGCCATTTCTTGGGCGAGACTTGGGGTTTGGATGTCCACCCTCACAAAGCGCAGTGTTGTACCGTTGGCGATGACCGCACACTTCGTATCTGGGACGTGGAGACCAAAAAAGAAATTCGGGCGGTGAGCTTGGAGCTGCCCGCGCGCGCGTGTGCGTATTCCAGTGATGGCAAGATGATCGCCGTGGGCTTTGGCGCCGACGCAAGCTCGAGTCGTTCGACTGGCCGCGCGACCGGTGGCAAAGGAACGGCAAAGAAACCACCGGGTGGATTTGTCGTCTTCAGTGAACACGACTTGGCAAAAGTCAAGGAGCCCTGCTATGAACCCAAAAAATGGGTCAGCGATATCAAATTTTCGCCAGATGACCGCTCGCTCGCTGTGGCCAGCCACGATACGGTCGTGTACTTGTACGATGTGCTCAAAGGGTTTTCGAAAAAGCCAGCTTTCAAAAAGCATACCAGTTACGTTACGCATATTGATTTTTCATCCGACGGACAGCATTTACAGAGCACTTGCGGTGGGTACGAATTGCTCTTCAATGACGTCAAGACAGGCAAACATCTCACCAATGCATCTTCGTTTCGAGATGAAAAATGGCACACCATGACCACCACGCTTGGTTGGGCGGTGCAAGGCATTTGGGAGGAATGCAGCGACGGCACGGACGTGAACGCCGTGGACCGGTCCCGCGATGGGAGACTGCTGGCTACCGGCGACGATTTTGGCAAAGTCAAGATTTTCCGGTACCCGTGTGCGATTGAGAAGGCGTCCTACGTCGAGTTGCGTGGCCACGCGTCCCACGTGACCAAAGTGAAATGGTCGATCCGCGACAAGTGGCTTCTGTCCACGGGTGGCAATGATCGGTGCCTGTTTGTATGGAAAAATGACAATGGCCAAACCGACGCAGAGCCTGCCAACAGCACGAAGAAAAAGAAGAAGAGCAGTAGCGAGGACAACAACAACGACAGCGAGGTTGTGGTGAGAAAGGAAGAGGATCCGTTGAGTAGCTTTGAGAACAACAATGACGATGATGTGGGCGACGAGTTCATGGCGGTCAAGCCGTGGCTTGGAGCCATCGTCCCACCAAGCGATGCCAAGAACCTCAAGCCCAACAGCTCTGCGCCGGAAGCGCGATTGGAACTGGAGCGGGTCCACGGGTACCAAGCTCAAACTGCTTCCAACAACGCACGGTACGACTCCCAAAACAGAGTCGTGTATCACGCGGCTGCATTGGGTGTGGTGTACGACAAGGCGACCCAAAAGCAGTCTTTTTTCAAGCACCACGATGACGACATCGTGGCGCTTTGCGCACACCCAAACGGGTCGACTTTTGCGACCGCTCAAATGGGCAAAAAGCCAAAGATTTACACCTGGAACTCCAGTAATCCGAGCCAATCGCTGTCGCTTCTGGAAGGATTCCATCAGCGAGTCGTCTCTGCGATCAGCTTTTCCACCGATGGCAAGAAATTAGGAAGTGTTGGCGGAGACGACGACCATTCCGTCGCTATTTATTCATGGGAGAATGGCATCCTCACAGCGTCCGCAAAGGGAGAGAGAAGCAATGTACTGGCCATGTGCCACCACGACAATGTGTGGATCACTTGCGGCGACAAACATGTTCGCTTTTGGCGAGAGCAAGGCAAGAATTTGACCTCGAAAAAAGCGGTTTTTGGCAAGGCCAAGCACAAAGATGATAAAATGCCTGGTGTCTTTGAGTGTGTCGTGTCGTTTGGCAAATGGGCTGTCGTGGGTGCGTCCAACGGGGATCTGTACATCTTCCAAAGTTCGAATGAGCTTTCCCGGATCGTGAACGCGCACACGTCGAATGCGCAAGCGCTGTTTGCGGTCAGCCCGGATGAGCTTGTGTCTGGTGGCAAAGACGGCACGATCATGGTGTGGGATGCGGCGTTTACAAATCTTTTCAAGTTTGATGTCAAGCACAATGCACCTGCGATTGGTTTGCTCGATGCGTCGGTGCGAAGTGTATGCTCTCTCAATCGGTCTTCTCGCAGCTTTCTACTGGGAACCAATGGCAGTGATCTGATCGAGATCGATACAACCCGTGTCACAGCAACAGCAGCATCGTCCATCACCAACTGCGTGTCCGTGGTCACCAAAGGCCACTCACAGATGGAAGTTTGGGGGCTCGCCACCCATCCGAGCCGGCGTGAGTACATCTCCGCCGGTGATGACCAATTGCTGCGTGTGTGGTGTCTCGAGAAGAAGACGCTTCTGAGGCAGCACAAAATGGAAACCATGGCCCGCGCATGTGCCATTTTCGCACAGGGCAAAATCGAAGTGGTGGCCGTTGGACTGGGCGGACGACATGCTTCAGCGGCGGCCTCACGAAACGCGAAAAGCCAGTCAAAGTCCGGTAGTCTGGTGATCGTCGAGTACAATGAGCTGTACAAGAAAATCTTTGAAGACAAACCGTCGAAGCAACCCATCAGTGAGGTCAAATTCTCACCAACCGGCGAGATCCTTGCCGTGGGCTCCCATGATAACCACATTTACATCTACAAGATCCACGACCCAGCATCCTTTAAGAAAATCACCAAGACCGCGACCTTCGCCAAGCATCAAAGTTACATCACCCACTTGGATTTTTCATCAGATGGACGATTTTTGCAAAGCAATTGCGGCGCGTACGAGTTGCTCTTTAGCGACCCATCGACGGGCAGGCATATCACGTCGGCATCCAGCACAAAGGATGCCAAATGGGACTCGTGGACGTGTGTACTTGGCTGGCCCGTGCAAGGCATCTGGCCGCCCTGTTCCGATGGCACCGATATCAATGCCGTTGATCGCAACCACAAAAGTGATCTCGTGGCGACGTCGGATGATTTTGGGCTTGTCAAGATGTACCGGTATCCGTGTATCACCAAGAACTCGAGTGCGGTCGAGCACCGCGGCCATTCGTCACATGTCACGAATGTGCGGTGGGCAGCGAATGACACCCATGTCGTCAGTGCCGGTGGCAACGATCGCTGTATCATGGAGTGGAAAGTGATTCGCGACGACGACGGAGCCGGCGGTGGCAAGAACGGCCAGCAGGGCGACGAGATCCCAGAAGAGATTGACGCCGACTTGAGTGAGGACGACGAGATCGATGAGAATATCGAAGGCGACGAGTTCATGGCCGTGAAGCCGTGGCTTGGCGCGATCGTTGCGCCGACCAATGCACCGGCACCGAATGCGAAAGCGCCCGATTTGGAGATCCAGCTGGATTGGGTGTACGGCTACCATACCGAACTGTCCAAGCAAAACCTTGTGTACAATTCGCATGGTGAGATCGTGTACCATACTGCCGCGGTCGGTGTGATTTACGATGCCAAGAACCATCTCCAAAAACACCATCTGTGCCACAATGACGATATCATGAGCTTTGCGATCAATGCCAAGCGCGATGTAATCGCGACTGGCGAGCGAGGCAAAAAGCCTGTAGTTCGCGTCTGGGATGCCCACACAGGAGAGCTCCGCTGTGAACTCAAAGGGTTCCATACACGAGGCATTCTCTCACTGGCGTTCTCACCTGATGCGTCCAAACTGGTGAGTGTTGGCGATGACGATGACCACTCAGTTGCACTATGGGCGGACTCGAGCCACGGCTCGTGGACGCAGGCCAAGCTTGTCGCGACTTCAAAAGGCGACAAGGCCATGAACCGGTTCAGTGTCTTTGGGCGAGATGAAGCGACCGTCATCACAGGTGGGGTCAAGCACGTGCTCTTTTGGCGCGTGGAAGGCAAAACGATGGTCAGCAAGAAAGGCAAAGTGGGCAAGAAAGGCACACTGCAGAACTTCCCGTGTGGGTGCGTCTTTGGCAGTGACGTGGTCACCGGCACGGCCGGTGGGGAGCTGTACGTGTGGACGGGCGATGATTTGACCAAGATCGTGAAGGCCCATGATGGCGAGAGTTCCGTGGTTTGCTCCCACGAGATGGGGACGTCATCAAATGGCGTGGCGACGACTACGGTGCTTCTCAGCGGCGGCAAAGACGGGAAGATCGTGATGTGGAACACTGCCTACCAGCCGCTCAAGAGCGTTGATCTTGGTGCACTCAACACCGGCTGCCTGAGTAAAGCCATCGCCAGCGTGTTTCTCTCGATGGACAGCCAGCGGCTCTTGATTGGTACGTGTTCCAGTGATATCCTTGAGCTTGAAATGGCCAATGGCGCGGTTCTGCATGGTGGCAAGCCACTGCTTTCAGGCCATTTCAGTATGGAACTATGGGGGCTCGCCGTGCACCCCCACGAACGGCAGTTTACTACGACTGGTGACGATGGCACGTTGCGGATATGGGACATGGACGCCAAGAAGCTGCTGAGTATCACCAAGGTAGCCACCAAGGCTCGCGCCTGTGCGTACTCTCCGGATGCGTCCATGATCGCGGTCGGGTTCGGGGGAGACAATGGCGTTCGCCGCAAGGGCAAGCCACCGGCTCAATCGAAAGAAGGTGCTTTCGCGGTGTTGAGCTCTCAAGATGGCAAAATTCTGTTTGAAGACCGTCCCGCCAAGGAGTGGATCAGTGACATCAAGTTCTCGCCGTGTGGCTCCATCCTCGGGATTGGATCCCATGATAATGCTGTCCACTTGTACTCTACGACCAGCAATGGCAGCGGAAGCTTCAAGAAGCGCAAGCCCTTTGCCAAGCACAACAGCTACATCACGCATTTTGATTTTTCCAAAGACAGCAAGTTTCTCCAGTCCAACTGTGGTGCCTACGAGCTTCTCTTCTGTGATCCATCTACTGGTGACCAGATGCGGTCGGCGTCGTCGCTGAAGGACACGACGTGGCATACGTGGACATGTACACTCGGGTGGCCCGTGCAAGGCATTTGGCCCGAGTGTGCGGACGGCACGGATATCAATACCGTGTGCGCGTCGTCCTCGCGAACGATCCTCGCGACTGGCGATGACTCGTCCAAAGTCAAGATCTTTCGGTACCCGTGCACCATGAAAGGCGCCAAATTTCTGGAGACAAGGGGCCATGCGTCCCATGTCACGAATGTGCGCTTCAGCCATGACGACAAGTATCTGATCTCTGTCGGCGGCAACGACCGCACCATTTTCCAGTGGAGGCTGTCGTGATGAGACAGCAGACAGAGATGGAGAGGCAGAGATAGATAGATAGAGAGAGAGAGAGAGAGAGAGGCGACAATGTACAGGTGCATGATGAATTTTATCGCTACTATCCAATATCATCCACAGAATCGGCTTCAACATGTCAACATGATTCTTCTGTATTGCATGCAACGGAGTCGCCCTGCAGACGACATCCGAAGGTTGCCAGCGTGCACTGGGTGCACAGGAAAACCTTGCGCTGCAATGCTATCGCCCTACAGTACTGTACTCTACTGACTGTGTTGCCAAGCCTGCGCGGGAATGGAGCGAAGTCCGTGCGACACAAATCGCGTCATGGCTCATCATGATGCACAGTTGGCCGCCAACTTGACGGAATCTTCCTTCCTCCATTGCAATCGTGTTCGCGGCTGCTCTCATGTATAGTTTGAACAAGTTTGAACAAAAGTATACGTATACCGGATAACCGTCTCATTTTTTTTCTTTTTCTGACGCAACACAGAACAAAGGCAAAAAGGGACCAGTTTCGACCAGTAAATATCATTTCAAGTTCCACCCTGTGTTCTTTTTTACCATGGTCACATCATGCACATGTCATTGATAATGTCAATTTGACATGGCCCACGTGCCTTCCCGTGCCTTCGGCCGCCGAAGTTCGGCGAAGGCCAACAAATTCGCATTCGAGCCCAAACAAGCTCCGTAGAGTGTATACTTTCTGCGGATCATTTTATCCGGATTATGGCCAGATCTTTTTGACTCCTCCAACTCTTCAACAACTACGTCGCCCCTCCGAACGAAATTAATTTGTATCCACATTTGCACCACGTCACTCCTCCTCCGGAACCAGCCCGCCAATTCCACACTTCATTTTCACCCTCCAGCGAACCCATCGGACAAAGCCAAGCCACTCAAAAGAAAGCAGTGAACTGCGCACCACGCAGTTGGAGAACGCCGCAAGTTCCATTGTCATTTTTGCACAAGTCTCCGCCAGCATCCCCCAAGTGAGTGGGCTGCAAGAGACTCGTGTCTTCAGCATGTCGAGCATCTTCATCGACCCGAAAGACCTCCCGCCAGGAGGCGCCGGCCTCGCGCAGGTCTTGTTTCTTGGCGCCGTGTACGGCTACATCCTCTTCAACGCCAGCAACATGATCTCCGATGGCAGTGAGCTGTTGCTTCTCGTGCCATGTACGTCGTCTCGACACGTCCCTTTCCCCTCGTATACCAACCAACCTACCTTGTCCAACCTCGTATTAACTGCCCTGTCACATTTTGTATGTTTTTACTGTAGCGATGGCTGGTATTGTTGGCAGCATCGTGTTGCCGGTGCTGGGCGCTGTGCCCGACGGCGCGATTGTCTTGTTCTCTGGCATGGGTCCGGATGCGCAAGAGCAAGTCTCGGTGGGTGTTGGTGCGCTTGCTGGCTCGACCATCATGTTGCTCACGATCCCGTGGGCCTTGAGCATCTACGCTGGCCGTGTGAACTTGGATGAGCGTGGCAATGGCAGCTACGTGCGTCCAAAGGGATCGCCAGAAGGATGGGCCAAGCTGTCGCCACCAGGAAACCGCAGTCTGTTCAAGACAGGCGTCGTGCTTTCCGATGAGATCCGCACCAACGCGCGCATGATGATCGCTACGAGTTTGATCTACTTGATCCTTCAGCTGCCGGCGTTCCAGTACACGGGCACCGCAGCGCGCGATGCGACCGAAGACCATGATGCAGTCGCCAAGGCCGAGCGCCCGTTTGCATTTGTGGCGTTCTTGGTGTCCATGGCCGCGTTCTTTGCTTATTTGTACTGGAACGGCAAGCGCGCTTCCGCGGTCGCCGATGACGTCATCGAAGAAGTGCGCATCGCCGCGATCCGCAATGGAGAAGTCAGCTTGTCAGGTGTGCTTGCTGAAGAGTTGGCGTTCATGAAGAGCAAGGCGCCAGATGCGAGCTCGCCACTCACGCCGCGTGCACTGGAGAAGCGCGTGGAGCAGCTCATTAAGCCGTTCTTCCACTTGTACGACAAGGACGGCGACAGACGCATGGATATCGAAGAGCTCCGGTTGTTTATCAAAGATCTGGGCGAGCTGGTCTCACGGGAAGAGTTGACGCGCTGGTTTGCGGAAGTCGACAAGGATAAGAGCGGTTTCATTGAGTTCCATGAGCTCTCCGAGGCTATGCTCAAGTACTTGATCGCCAAGTACCAAGCCGAGCAAGACGGCCGCACTGTGGAGCTCAAAAGTGTCCGTGTCCAGCCAACCAAGCACGAACTGGCCGCCGCCGAGGCCGAAGAGGAGGACGAAGAAGAAGAAGAGGAAGAAGTGCCAGAGGATTTGGCGCACTTGTCGATCCACGAACAGCAGCGCAAGATCAAGCAGCGCGCGGCGTACCAAATGTTTGTCGGTACGGCCTTGGTGCTCATCTTCTCGGACCCGATGGTGGATGTGCTTTCCGCTGTGGGCTCCCGCACGGGCATCCCAGCGTTCTACGTGTCGTTTGTGGTCGCTCCACTGGCCTCCAACGCCAGCGAACTGATCGCCGCGTTTAACTATGCGTCCAAAAAAACGTCCAAGACCATCTCGATCTCCATCTCGGCGCTGCTTGGCGCCGCGTGCATGAACAACACGTTCTGTCTGGGCATCTTTGCCGCGCTTCTGTACTTTAAGGGCGGTCTCGTGTGGCAGTTTTCGGCCGAAACCATCGCGATCCTCTTTGTCGAACTCGCCATGGGCTACTTTGCCATGAAAAAGACCCAGCGCCTCAAAGACGCGATCATCGTCTTCATGCTCTACCCACTGTCGATCTTGCTCGTGATCGTGCTCGAGAACGTGTTCGGCTTTGATTAAACTGTACCGGTAGTACCAGTAGTAGCCAAGCACACGCGCGTGTACTGCATGTAGCAGGTGGAGAGGAGGGAGGATCATGCAATTATACACGTGTGCGCTTTTTGTTTTTAGTCAAACCAGTCACCAATCCCCCATTTGTATCCATTATTTTCTTGAGGATCGTTCCATTGTGGGTCTATTGCAATTCAAATTTGAATTGTGACTGAAACTTTCCTCTCCCCAAAAATTCAATTGCTGCTCTTTAATTGGTTGAAATGTCGCACATCTGTCAAGTTGGACACAAAGCGAAAACCTCAGAACAAAGAACACCGTAATCCACGTGACAAGCAGAGCCTTCGTCTTGCATCGATTTCTTTATCAGGCAGAACGCTGCCGCCACCACAACGGCACATACCGAACCATCGGTAAGAGAGAGAGAGAGAGCAGGAGGAGGAGGATCCTGTATGCTGTGGGGAAATAAGAGCTCATATTTGCGTGTGTGGTCTAGAACATCAAACGACTTTACTGAATCAAATTGCAACAATGACCGATTCGTTCATGGGATACAAAGAAGACTTTGAGCAGTGTTGCGACGAAGCCAAACAAGACTTGAAGGATCTCTCGAGCGCGCCTAACAAATGTACACAAGTCCATGAATGCACTTGGAGCGGGGGCGTCATGGAGATATCGACTGGACGTGCTGACTTGTTTTTTGTGTGTGTTTTGGTTGGTGTAGCTGTTCGTGAAGAAGCCGTGCAGCGCGCCGAAAACAGCATCGCCGAAGCCGAACGATACGTATGTGCTCTGGAAACTAGTGGCGCTTTTAGATGGGAGTAGAAGGCGTCGAAACTAATAAGATATCCATGAACAGCTCCGCATCTTGGAAAGCGAATCGCGATCGGGCGACGCCCAAGACCGACGGAAAATGCACCAAATTGTATGAACCTGTTGAGAACGTCCCACGATTCTGTTGTCTCCTCTATTCAAACTGACAGTTTGGTACTGGACAGGTCCGCAGCAGCAAGTCGCTGGTCGATAAGCTCAAGTCGCATCTGGAGAAAAACAAATTGATCGCCGACAGCCAGCAGCGGCTACAAGAGCGACCGAAGGATCTCAGTGCGGTAAGGAACCCGACTACTCCTGTAAGGAAGTCGGTGTGTGCTAAACAGAGTGTTATGCGATCCACAGAAAGACCAAATGGCGCGCTACCAGACGCGTCTCGATGGGTATGCTCTTCTTCCTCCGTTGTTCTACCAGCCTCCTTTTTTTTCTGACCTTATTTGTCTTTGTCTTTGCAGAGCTGGGAACTATCTCAATGACGCCAAGAACATCATTCAAGAGACCGAAGCTGTCGGTGCGTCCGTATAATACTTTGTACATTGTACACGAAGGTCGACGTCTGACTATTGTTTTCTATCGATTGTTCTTTTGCAGCCGGCAATATCACCTCCAATTTGGCAGTGCAGCGAGAACAACTCGGCAAAGTTCGCAACAACGTAAGGAAACCCCCTGGAAAGCGCACGGACAAGGATGGACTGTATTGATATATTCATGCCTTTTTTTCACTTCCGACCAGGTGGACGAAGCCCGCGAGGACACAGCGGAGGCTGGCCAACACTTGGGCAGTCTCAAGCGCAAGAACCAGTGGAAGATTTTGTCCTTGTACTTTATCATCGCCGTGCTTTCGGCGCATATCATTTTCCGCATCATCAGCATCTTTGCGTAAGACGAGAGAGAAAAAAAAAGAGTTTTCGGGATCCGTCCACAATCACATTCCAAAAAAATATATAATAAAATCCATTCACATAGAATATTACAACTTGACCTGCAGCCATTTTTAGCTTTGGACACGGTCAGGTCGGGGGTCAATATGCCTGTGCCTCCCCTCCTCTCTCTCCATCATTTGCCTGCATAGAAACCTGCGCTTCTCGTTGGTGCCGCCACCATGAACGCCAAGCGGAAGCGCAACATCAACAACGCCGCGCACCAGGTCGTCCAATCCACGATGCTTCAACTGACCCAGCCCGTCGCTCCCAGCGGGCCTGCCGTCCACAGTGCACGCAGTGCTGCTCCTCGGTCTCGTGGCACCAACAATACTAATACCACAAATCAACAACCCACCAGAAGCCGCAACCAAGAAGCCGTCGGGCGGACGCTGGATGGGTTCATGTTGCTCGACTGTTGCCGTGTCGAGTTCCCCGATGAAGTCGCCCAAGCCGTGCTCTCGGGGCTTCGCATCACCACAGTCGTGGCGGAAGACTTGTTTTTCTTTTCCAATCTCACGCGACTGGATCTGAGTGATAATGAAGCGCCTTTTGAACCGTTCGGTGGGCTTCCGCAGCTTCAAGAACTGGATTTACAGTGCAATGCGATCCAACAAGTCACGGTCCCAAGCAACAGCTTCTTCAGCCTGGAAGTGCTCAACGTTTCTTTCAACTGTCTCACTGCCCGTGACTTGGAAGAGCTTTCCAAATTGCTGCGGATACGCGAACTGTACATTGGCAACAACTGGATCCGTAGCGTGCCGCCTGTGATGGACCGGTTCTCGAAACTGGAAACCCTTTCACTGGAACACAACAGTCTCTCGGACAATGACGTGTTCAATTTCTTGGCCATGATGCCAAGGCTACGCAACCTCAACGTCGCGCATAACAAACTCACCGCGTTCCCGGAATCTGCATTGTCACTGGATAACAAACGCGGCGTCGGCTTTTACCAGCTCATGTACTTGAACTTGGCGCATAACAAAATCAGCCATGAAGACGGCGTCATTTTCACTGGCGAATTGCATTCACTGCGTAAAGTGGTGTTGTACGGCAACCCGCTTGCCCATGCGGCGGTCTCGTCGTATGACCGCACTAAGCTTCAGTATGACCCGATCCCGACGCTCACAGAGTACTTGCTCACGCAGCCGGACCGCGACGTGACGGTCCATGTTTCGTACCCGGACACCAAAAAAAAGCGCCACGCAGCAGGCACGCACGACAACATTGAGATCTACAAGATGCTGTCGAATGACGTGCCATTACCGTCGCCGTTCCGATCACGAGCCGCGATGACGCGCGCCGCGGAAGAAGCCGACGAAAAGAAACCCGTGCGCAAGGAGCCACCGCGTGTCCAACGTACTGTTGCTGCTGCTGTCTCTGCTATGTATTGGCAGGCCTTGGGCCGGAGCGTAATGGGAGTAACTGGGATTACTGTGCTTCTTTGTTTCTTGCATAGAACTGGTCGTGGACACGAGTGACACGACGTTTCTCACGGGCGTCGGCATCGAAGATGTGCTGACTCACAGAGGCGACGGACTGGCCGAGGTGAGTCTGACAAATTGGTATCCCAGTTCTAGTGGTCAATATGATATACTAATGACACACACACACAGCTTCCGGCCGTACCAGCATCGGTGATCATGCGGTCGCTGGAAGTCAACAAGCAAACCAACCCACTCAAAGCTCGCGCAGCGATCAACGCCCTTCGGTATCAGCTGCAGCACCCGCTCACGTCCCACGACGACTCGGATGTCTTCCCCACGAGCTCTCAACGAACGACCCAGGCACAAATTGTGAGGTCCCCTTCTTACCTAGCCTCTCTCTTTCTCTTTGCATCCTACTCATCAATTTCCTATCATGAAACAGCATCGCCAATTGCCCCGCCATCCACTTCAACCAGAGCGCCGACGTTCACAAGGTCCGACAAATGGGTCGTCGACGTCGCCTCGCGCGAAAGCCTTCACGACCTCCCCATCGCCCTTCCGCCCACTGGATGGGTCTCGCGCCGTGGACGATGCACTCACGCAACTCAGCTACCAAGTCGCCAAGACCTGGGACAAGCTACCACCACAAGGCGGCAGCGGTGGCGCCAACAATCCAGGCCGAGAGGTGGACCACGCCATGGACTCGCTTGTCTCCACCGCACAGCGAGTCACCCTCACTTTCCAACCGCTTTCCTAGTCAAAGAGAGAAAACTCCAATAACTCTGATTTGTTACCTTACATGCATTCATTCATCTCTATAAGCTCCTTTTTCTTGCCCACATCTCCCTTTCTCTCTCTCTCTCTCTTGCTGTCTTTCTTCATCCACATGGAAAGACCTATGTCGATCCGTAATGTGTCAAGCGGTAGAGCAGCACGCGGCCGCGCGCATTGCCCACGGCAAAGTACCCGCTGCTTGGACTGAAATCCATGGCCGAGACGTAATGGAGTGGGGTCTTGGCCGACGGCCAGTTGGAAAACACCGTAAACGTTGGCAAATGGACCAATTTGAGCGCATCGCGTGCGTCTTTTGATGCCATCGCGAGGATCTGCGAGTCCGAATTGAATTGCAAGTGGTCCACTTGGGTCGTGAGCTGCATCAAGCTTTTTCGTGGCGCTTTGTTGCTCTTGGTACCCGCAGAATCATAGACATTGACCACACCACTGGAGGAGCCCGTGGCGTAGTACTTGCCGTCGTGGCTCGCAGCGATCGTGTGGTTCCCGAGACTTCCTTCATCTTGATGCACCACGACACACTTGCGCGTCCGCGTGTCCCACTTGTACACTGTGCCGTCGCTTCCCGTGCTCAAAATGTACCGGTCATTCTCACAAAAAGTCGCGGACTTGATATCGCCATTCATTTTCATGTTACCGATCCACTCGTACGACCGCGCCGAGACCAAACTCAAGTATCCGTCGCTTCCCAAAAACGCAAGCTGCTCGCCCGATTTGGACACGACAAAGCGCTCCAATTTGCGCTCTTTGCGTCCAGAGATTCCTGGGATCTTGGTGATCTTGCCGGCTTCCAAGTCGTACGAAAAATAGTACGACCGAGGACCAGTCAACACCACACGGCTTCCACCAAGTGTGTACCGTGCGTTGATGATCGGCAAGTCTTTGACAAAAATGTTCTCGACCCGCGCGTTGTTTGTGCCATCGATCTGGAACAAATGCATCGTCTTGTCCAGTCCAGCAGTGAGCAGCAGCTGCCCGTTCTTGTGGAACTCGACCGACTGGATCGCAGCGCCCGACGGCGCGTGCTGGTTGGCATCCTTCATGCGGCTGATCTCAAGCGTGCCCTGCGGAAGAATGTTGTGCGCAGAATCCAGCAGCTTGTTGGTGCTGCGCACGATTTGGTCCGTGCCAAACGATTCGTCATCGTCGCTGTCGGAAAGCAAGTCGGCATCGGCGTTCTTGTTGAAAAAATTCTTGGAATCCGCCCATGCGACCGAGCCATGGCCAGACTGGAACCTGCAGTTATAACAGACACAAATCGATATTTAGATACTCATCTCTCTCTCTCTCTCTCTCTATGAGCGCCCGCGCGCGTCAGTCATGGACAACGTACTGTTTCTTGAGACGCTGTTGCAGTTCGTGGCCATCGACCGTGTCTTCTGCGACTTTACGCAGCTTGCGCAGACGGCTCTCATCATCTAGCTTGATTTCCACTTGTCCATCATCCTCATCGACCCATGCCGCCTTGAGAGGCTTGCGCTTGGCCGCCTGGTTGCCGCCACCATTGGTGGCCACAATGCCTGATGTGGATGGTGTGAACAATTGCTCGGCGAGTCGCGTTTCATCTGATTCAAACATATTCATGAGCTGACTTCTGCTGCAGAAAATAGGCCATCCCTTTTAGCACGCATACAGTACATACCTGGTGTCGGAGCCGCCACCGTCGCCTTTTGCGCGGCCGTTGCTGCACCTCGCTTGCCCATGGTGTTGGTGTCTTTTGCTGTTTCCTGCGCCAATCCAATCAACCTTCGAACTTGGGACCAACCAACTCAGAAAGTTTATACATCGGTTCATATTGATATATATTCGTGGAGTCAATCGTTTTATGGAATCTATCCATTATTACAATATTGGGTTCTTTCCACAGCGGGATGTCATTTCAAAATAATCTGGATTTTAGTATGGGACAAGGCGGGGAGTAATGTTGCACTTCAAATAGAGGACCCCCTTCATTGGTTTTTCCTTTCCCAAAGTCGGGGCGCGCAAGTCCGACCCACACAGCCAATTCGAACAGGTTTCTCCCAATATTGGAGGCTGCGCGATCACCCCACGACGTGCACGCGAGCGCTAGAACGACACAGCAGACCGCGTATTGAAGAGAAATTCCGAGTACATTTACCAATGTGCACGACGTCGATGAGCCTGTCGGAAATCAACCGCCAATTGGATGGGCCAATGTGCACGACGTCGATGAGCCTGTCGGAAATCAACCGCCAATTGGATGGCCCATCAGAACACTACAACACGTCGTCGCCTTCTTCCATCTCGGAAATGGATTTACGGCAACTCGAACAACACGAATTAGACAATGAGGTACGTCTGCATCACCCACTTTTGAAACCTCCCCCTACAAAACAAAGCTGATTGGATATGTATCGTTTTTTTCTGTTGAAACAGCAGCGCTGTGATGAAAGCAATTTCCAGACGAACAAACCGAGAGTGAAGAGCGCGTCCTCTGAGTGTGCGTGCGAGCCTCGACCTGTCGCCGTCGCTTCCGCAGGTGACGACACCCTTCTCGCCCCCGTGGACGGTAGGAGCGACAACGCGGCGGCAGCCATTCTTGGCTGTATTAATCAGGATCTTGCGCCTTCTCTCACCACTAGCTTGACTCCACGCAAACGGCGATTGAGCGATACGATTGACGCGAAATCAGACGCGAACACGACTCCGAACAAGCGCGTGCAGTTAGGTGATCGTGGACAGGAAACCGTAGCGTCGCCAGCCACACAAGACGAGCAAGCGCACTCTTGCCGTGACTCGTCGTTCGATGGGCCGCCATCCACAGAGCAAACAACGGACGGTGCTGCTGGAGATGCTGGTGCTGGCGAGTACTACCGGTATGATGATGACGATGGGTACCACTCTCCCTCTCCTTCTCTTGATTCTGAATGTAGCGCGAAGCCGTTCAGTCGACGCACGCTGTACATTGAGTATTGGACCCGAACAGATGAGTGCAAGGAACGCAAGTGGGACCATCTCGACGATATCGCAGAAAACTACGGGTCGGCTGAAGAACATATCTATGCGACGACGCTCCAGGGCAGGACCGCGTGCTTGGAGCCAAATATGTTCCCGTACGACACTCCCGCCGGCATTGAGCACTGGACGCTATGGCACGTGAACGATTTGAACCATGACCAAGTTAAACAGTACGTGGAGAACTGGATTGACGCCAATGCTCCCCATGTGCAACAGTGGAACTACGACGATAACCCGGAGCGGTCGATCGATATCTTCCACGTCCACGTGTACTTACAGGTCGGTGGGGAAGACTCGGTTCTTCAAGGCCGGAAAGTTGAAGATCTCGTCCACGAGTGAAGGAGGTCGTGTGCCTTGATCTCCTCCTATGGTTGTTAGATTCATTGAGTTTCTATTTTTTTTCCCCTTGAAATGAAAGCGTATTTATCCGCCGCCCGCCCGCCAAGTTTCCAGCCAAACGCGCAGCCCACAACGTGCCATCCACCACCAAATACTTAGAAATAATAGGATCATCAGCTGCGAACGAAGATCTTTCCTGCCCGATGTGCCGTTGGCCCCACAAGATGCCGAACGTGGAGCTGGTGGGTCTCCTCGGCAGATCCACCGGCCGTTGTGGTTCAGAGAAGGATTCGTTTGTACGTGGCTGATGGCGATAGTCCATACAATCAGCGTTATAAACCCAATACAAAACGACACTCAGTTTATTTGATCTCCATTTTATTTTGGTGGGATTCATCATCACGTCGATAGTGATGAGTGAAGAATGTTCTTTGTGGCGAAATCGGCCACGCGCATGGAGACCATCATTTCCTCATTCTGGAGCAGTGGACAAGCGGATGGTGTGGTCCACCCGGAACAACAAAATGGTGGTGTGATCCACCAGAATGTTGGTTAAATCGAATGATATTCAGTTGCAGAGGCATTGCTGACTGGCCAAATGGGCCACAGCGCGATATGACTGCATATCCACCATTCACTGCCAAGGTGACTGTACCCGTAGTATGTGCAGCAGAGGTGTTGTCAACAAAAGTAATGAAGCCAACGTTGTGGGTGTCCACACATCATGCGCGTGTTCTTGGTTGGTGCCATTGGCCATGGCTGCACTGACTACCCCAATGTGAAAGTGGGTACCTGCTGTCATAGGCGGGTATTCAATTTCACAGGTATTTCGCCCCTGCTCTTCCCCCAACGGTGAGAGAGACCCATGGGCTCATGGCGGCGGCGGCGAAGACAACCAACTCACGCAGCCACGGAGCGACGGATTCAGAGAGAAGACGACCAAGAGACAGCAAACAGGAAAAGCGGGAAGACGCAGTGATAGATACACGCGCCCACAAACCGCGACGACCACCAGGAAACGAGGCGCAGCTGCGGAGGCGGAGACAAACACGCCAAGAAGCCGTAATCGACAAGTACAACGCCCTCATGGCGCGGTACGGCACCGGAAATATGGAGAGTAGCAGCGTGGGCAGCGGCCGCTATGCGGACGATGGAAGCCACAAGCGATCAAACAAGCGCAGTGTGGCTGAAACGTTTGCGCGAACGCTGTTCTTCCACATTTTCTCGTTGCTCTATGGCGCGGTGTTGGTGTTGCTTTTAGCGCTGACACTGGGCGGTATGGCGCTCGTGCTGCTGTGTATTGTTTCGGCGTCGACGCGCATGCCGCGCGTGTTTGTCGCGTGGATGTGGCGCAATGAGTTGTGGCTGAATGGGATCGTGGATATCAAAGATCCACGCAGCAGCACACAGAGAACAGGCAACCAGCAGCAACAAGAGCTTTCATACCAGCAAGAGGCGCGACGAGGCTACGAGCGGATCCCGGCGACCGCGGCTCCAGTGTCCAGGCAACCCCTTCCATCGTTGTCCTCCTCCTCCTCATCCTCCTCGACGACGCGCGGCCGCGAAGTCACGTCGTCGGTGATGACGTTCTCGGTGCTATATTTTTTGCTGTTCAAGAGCTTTTTCAACATCATTTTCTCGTCGCTGCCTCTTTTGATGTGGACAGCCGCACTTACTCAAGTCGTGCCGTCGATGGCGACGGATCCGGCCATGGTGATCGGCGACTCCACGTGGAGCCGCGTGTTTGTCGCACTCGCGACGTCGTTCTTTGCGTACCAGATCAGCGTCGCGTCGGCATCGGTCAGTGTGTTTGTCTCGGACAAAACGCAAGGGCTTCTATTCCATCGCGACTCGTCCACAGCGACCGCTTCGGTGCGTGCGCCACTTCTCGCGACCGACTCGTTCCGCCATGGCGACGGGTACCCAGAGTACGAGTCCATGCAGCGAGACAACTACGTGCCCGATCTCTTTTTGGAAGAAAACCGGTACAGCGACCACCAGCGGCACCACCAAGGAGCGTTCCATGGGGTCCATGGGGTGGAACATCTGCCTCGGCCACTTGTACCTGGTGATCGACGCGCGAGCGCTCCTTCAATGAACCCACCACGAGCACCACCGGCACCACCAGCTCCACCAGCACCACCGGCTCCTCCTGCGCCTCCTTCAATGCCAGGCTTCCATTATAGCGGTCCACGCCCACCTATCCCTCCAATCCCACCGATGCTGGGATCTTCTCACCACTCGGACAGCTTTCGAGGCGGCCGCGGTGGTCGGGGCCCATCCGTGGAAGATGTCTACCGTGCAGAAACCACCCACGAAATGGAATTTTGTGGGATCAAAATGGTCATAAAGCCGGGGAATGACGACGATGACAACGAACGCGACTGGCGCGATGGCCGCGGCGGACGTGGCGGGCGGGGAGGGAGTGGTGGACGAGGGGGTGGCGGACGTGGAGGTGGCGGACGTGGAGGTGGCGGTGGACGCGGAGGTTATGGTGGCGGTGGCCGTGGCGGAGGTGGTGGCTTCTACTTCACTGATGGACCTGACATGATTCCCCTTGCCACGGCCGTGAGCGACCCTGGTCCCGATGGTGCCATCCGCGCACCGAGCCACGAGAGCGGCGCATCCACGCTTCCTATCGCGACACCCGCGTTTGAGAGACGTTCAAGCAATAGCCCACGCAGCAGTGGATGGCGCCCTGACGGACGTCGTGTGGACCGTGGCCGCCGAGGCGACCGCCGCTGCCGCCGGTCGGATAGCTTTGATTCGGGCCATCCACGCTGCTCAACTGACGTGGATCTCAAGCACCCAGCCCACACGCAGCTTCTGGAGGCGCTGGATCTTGGTCCAAGCGCACCACCAATGCCGCTTTACGATACAAGCTACGCGTGGCGGCAAGACGAGTCCCCGATGGCGCGGCCAGCAGCAAGTGGAGCAGCTGAGAGCATGTACGGGTACGCGCCAACGGCATCAGCAGCGACGCCTCAGCATTATCAGCATCAGCATCCCGCGTACCACAAAACGTATTCGGATATGGGCCGGTACCAGCAACAACAACCACCACCTGCCTATGGCGACGAATCGTCTGGCAACCGCAAGCTGGAGATGTTTACGACCAAACAAATGCTCAAAGAACAAGCGCGTCAGCTGAAAGAACAAGCGCGCCAAATGAAACACGAGTACAAGCAGCAACTCAAGCGAGAAGCCAAGCAAATGAAGACCAGTTTATCGGAGCAAGAACGGATGGTCAAAGAGCAAGAGCGTGCGCTCAAAGAGCAAGCGCGTGTGTTGAAAGAACAAGAGCGTGTGGTCCACGAGCAACGCCGTGTGCAAGAACAACTGCGCCTGGCTCAAGAGCAGCAACGGCTCGTGCAAGAGCAACAACAATGGAAACAACACGCGCAAGCAGCTCCAAGGAAGGGGCCTCTGTCGACTGCCTTCCCACTGATCAAGAACATGTCGATGCAGCGAGGCGCCGCTCGCACGTTCTCGACGGCACCAGCAGCAGCAGCGATGCGGACGATGGAGCCACCAGTGCGGTATCAGGCAAGCCTTGATGATGATGCCGATGGCGTGGACGATGACGAAGAAAAAGCCAAATTCGAGAGTGCCCCAGCGGCAGGAGCAGTCTCGGCGGCGGCGGCACTGAGTGTCTCGTACCGCGAGCGCGAGCATGATCTTCTCCATCGAGACGAGTTCGCTCTGGACATTGAACAGGCCGCGCGTGAACTGGTGGAAACCCAAAAGCGCGAGCTGGAAGCGGCCAATGCCAGGAAGGCGTCCATAGCAGCAGCAGCAGTGTCGTCGCCAGCCTACGAAGTGACCCAGCTGCCCTCGGCAACGTCCGTTGCTTCGACTGGTTCAGGCCGCCGCCGCCGCCAATTTGGACTTGTGGATCAAGAAGTCGTCGTCCAGGCGAACGAGACCGCGGACGCCGTCGCGATCGTCCACGCGAACTCGCGTGCGGTGGATATCGCAAGTTCTCGTACGTACCAGACAGGCGCACTGTCCGAACAAGACTTGCTGACTTCGTACGGAAGTCTTGTGGATCGACGGGAAGATGCCGACGCCGGTTTCACCACGGGGATCCACAGCCAATTCGGCGGTGTGAATTTTTCAACAAGTCCCGCGACGTTGATCTCGTCGATTGATACGGGGCCGATCTTCCGCAGCACCAGCAGCGGTGGAGCCAGTGGTGGTGGTGGTATCGGTGAAGGGGACGAAAGAGGAGAAGGCGGAGACGGAGAAGCCGAAATGCCATCGTACAATACTTTCTCGCCACTTAACTCGCCGGCCAACAGCTTTATGACCAACTCGTCCTTTGTCGAATCCCATTTGTACGATGGCGATGGCGATCTCAATGTCCAGTACGATACGCTTTCGCCACGGAACAGTTTCCATGATGCAGACGACGATGGTGACGCGGCTGATTTCCCATCGGAAGAATTTCAGCAAGTCGTCCGCTCGATCCAGTACAACGGCAGCCACCACCACGACCAGGACCCTGAGGAAGGCAAGACCACACGGTCCTCGTCGCCTCCTTGTCTTCCAGACAACTACCAACAAGTCGAAGGCGTGCGTGATAAAGTGCATTTCTGTGCGTACGCGCCTCCAAGTGTCGTGCCTTCGACGACCCACAAAACGTTTACGTTTTCCATTTGGGCTTTTTTATTAGCTCAAAAATTGGAGATGAAAGAACAAGCCGAAGTGAACAACCCTCTTGCCAAGCAGCTCTCACTAGAGACCAAGATGAATTTGCGACGTGGGGCGCTTGTCCATGTGACTTTGGAAGTCCCCGAAGGTTTCCATATCCGCAATGGCAGCGCCACGCAAGGCTTCCCATGGGAAGGCAAGATCACCCACGTGGACTACGATATCGAGTGCACCGAAGGCGCCGATTTTGGCAAAGTGCTTTTCAAAGCAAGTATCGTTGTCGGTACCGAAGTCGCGGTGCTACGGTCCTATATTATGGTGTCTTCTAAACACTACGAGCCACGTGAACAGGGAGAGGACGGCGAAGTCGATGCGCAGCTTTTACAGTGTGAACTGGAAGTGCTTGAGAAATCGTACAACGAGATCCCGTACCAAACATTGGAGCTCAAAGAACTGGTGGGCAAAGGCTACTTTGGCGATGCGTACCGAGCGACCCATAATGGCCAAGAAGTCGTGGTCAAGACCATCCGCGCGAGTGAATTTGGCGAAACAAATGACCAAATTTTGAAAGAATTTCAACACGAAGCCGCAGTTTTATCCATGTTTGGCCACCACCCGTGTGTCGTGCCTTTTGTCGGTGCCTGTACCGATATGAAATACCCGTTGAGTTTGATCACCGAGTATTTGCCGTTTGGATCGCTGGAAGATAGCCTACAAAAACCAGAGATCCAAAAATCCTTGTCTATCAGGCAGCGTACGTTGATGCTCAAAGACGCGGCCTCGGGCTTGCTGAATATGCACGAAGGCGGCTTTATCCATCGGGATATCGCGGCTCGAAACTGCCTTGTGAGTGATGACTTGAGGGTCAAGATTTGTGATTTTGGGCTCTGTAGACGTGTGAATGCCTACGGTGGCTCACTGGTGAAAGACGCTGTGGGACCCATCAAGTACATGGCGCCTGAGTCGCTTCAAGCGCCGCATTCGTTTTCGTACGACTCGGATTCGTGGATGTTTGGCGTGCTCATGTGGGAAACGTTCAACGCCGCGCCTCCGTTTGCTGGTCTGTCGCCCATGGAAGCAGGCATGCGCGTGCTGAGGGGCGAAAAGCTGGCCATGACGCCATTGGATTTGCCGCCCACGTTGCAGTCACTGATGGAGTCGTGCTTCCATGACTCACCGGCGAATCGGCCCACGATGGGCGATATCGTGGCCGAACTGGACGCGTTTGCCAGTCCAGTGGTGACGGCCGGGCCCCAGCAGCAACAGCAATATCAACAGCAGCGCACGGCCAAGAAGAGATTCTCGTCGTCGTCCAGCGGTGTGTTGGAGATGACCTTCCAGGCAAGTCGAGCGTCCTACGGGCTGCCGAATGGTGTGACAGCAGTGGCAGGAGGACCGTTTGGGATCCCAGGGTCATCACCCCAGCCATCGTCGGCCCAGCGCGACCAATCCATTTGGGTGTGAAGAAAGAAGACGAACCCGAAAGAGAAAGAGAGAGAGAGAGAAAGAGATGCGGTAGGCGTGTGTGTAGTATGTGTGCATCGAAGGAGATCACGAAATACCAACAAAAAAATAAAGAGTTCTGTATTCATACTGACATTCACAGAATCTGAATATCTAATACCAGTATCGACATTACTGCTTGAAGTACTAATAATACGAAGAACGGGTATTAATACTGCGTTTTCGTTCGCGTCGACTGGGGCTGACTGCGTACTGTACGGCATCGCACAACAAGCACCATGCCTGTACTTTACAGTATCCATCCAGATATGAATACACTGTAGAACGACTTGCCCCGACGATTCCAAATGATCAGCCGGCATGGCTGATAGATACCCAGTTACTGACTGTCTATGGCGAAGTGAGCTGTATGAATCAGGCAGGAGCGTGTCCAGCCTGGGAGCTGGGAGCTCATGCGATTCCCAGGCTCCCAAGTCCTGGCCAAGGATGTTTTTCTGTGGCGGAAGGAACTATCCACTCCAGTATCATGGAGGTATGGCAACACCATCAGCAAACATTCGGAAGAAGAAGAAACCATTGTTGACAGGATCTCGAATGGCCTGAGTTGCAGCGTGTCGTACGAGGTCGAACGTATCCGTCTCTTTGCTTTGCAAACTTTTTGGTGTGGTACGGATATCCGTCCTGCAATAAATTATGCGCTGGGACACAATAGACAGACAAAAACAGACAGCGCAGCAGGCGGAATGCCATGCTGCAGGGTGGAAAATGGCAAGGTGACGAAACACGTACATGAATAAACAGCCCGTGTTGGGAAAACGACTGGCGTTTGGCTGTTGCAGTCAAAATGGCTACAGTGCGTCACACAGTATGTGGTGGTCAGAAGGCATTGAGGACGTCAGCTGCTTCGCTTCCGCAACAGGAGATGTAGTACTAACGGCAGAGGCAATGGGCAGAGCGAGAGTAGAAATAGTAGAAACGATAGAAACACTTGAGCTCCACTTGGTAATTCTGGGATTGGAGGCAGGAAAGGCCTTTCGGCAAAAACCTCCTCAGGATAGCGAGTCCAGAGTTCTCTGTCTACTCTGTTCTCTCTCTCCTTTCTCCATCACTCACCAAGCTATCTATCTGTGGTTGTCTATCACACCCACATCACTCCAACGTCGAGTTCTCTCCTCATAAGTACAGCTGTGCGCTGATAGCATTCTTATAGAGTACCGCGCCAAGTGATGCGAACAAACACAAAGAGCGCATGCACCATGCAAGGCAATGTGCAGTCCGCAGCATTTTTGGGACGCCCAAGCGCAAATCCATGCTGGAAGAATGTTCTGGCGGCACTGCGACTGGAACGTTCTGACTTTGTTTTGACCGATTTCGTCCCGCATCGGAATGTTATCGCCAGCGTTTAGTCACCACCTGAGTTTGACACACCAACTTGAAAGTGACAATTTAGACTCGCACCTTTTCTTTTCAACCCTTTTCCCCAGCTGGTTCTAAGAAACGTTTTTCACAGTGGGATGATTTCAAGGGGTAGGGTTCCTTGTCCAGCGTTGCTTGTGTTGTCCAGGGTTGTCCAGCAGCAGCGAATCAAACTGACGAGCGCGCATTCTTGGAAGCGGTGTCTCAAAAGCTCGAAAGCGCGAGGAAAGCGACCTGGTGCATCGTGGAGCAGAACTTCCATTTCCATCCAACAACAACAACAAGTGGCTGCTGCGCTGCACAGTGTACTGACGAGACAACCTTCGTGCTTCGTTCACCCGTCGTTCACCTCGATCGGTCCAACCCACAAAAAGCAAAAACAGAAAATCTATCGAACCATTTCGACTTTCTTCGGTCCCCTCTGCGACTGCGGGCATCTTCCAAGTGTACCATAATACCAATCGCATCTTGCTCCTCGACTGGCCTCTCCCCGTCCCGCTGTACTAGTACAGCTACAGCCAGCCACTTCGCCTTTTTTTTTTTTACTTTAGTAGCGACAGTGTGTCCAGTACTTCAAGTGTATCGAGCACAATGCAAGTCGCCCATTACTCAAACCACCAAGCCCCGCGCAGCCGCAAGCGTGCGTCGTCCCGGACCAACAACATGCGGAGGCACGACTCGTCCTTCGATACATCACTGCGGCGGCAACGCGCCGACACAGCGACTGCTTCTTCATCCACGGGCGGCGCGTTGCCTCGCCTGCAAGATCTGGAAGACGCCGTGCGCAAGGAACTGCGAACGATCAACGGCCAAGAAGAACTGTTCTTGAGAGCGACTTCGGATCTAAGCAAATTGCTGCGCGATATCACCTACGACCACGGACGCTCGTACTTTCGCTACGTGCTGCGCGACGTCTTTGGCGACCGGTCGGCGATCTACACCAACGCAAACAGCAGCGCCGCCATGAGCCACGGAGATGTCATCGCGTACGCGACCAGCATCGTCAAGCGCATGGCGCGCGCGATCCACTACGCGCCGCTGGTGCTGCGTGCGTCTACACAGTACGTGCTGCGGGAGTTCCAGAAGTCGTTCCCGGACTGTAAATGCGCCGAGCAAATCGTGGTCGGCAGTATCCTTTTTTTGCGCATCCTATGTCCAGCGCTGATCAAGCCCGAAGTCTTTGGCTTCCAGCCACATACTGCCAAGTCGTTGCCCGTAGGCGTGCAAATCGCCAAGCTGCTGCAGTCCACACTCCGTGGCACGTTGTGCAGTGTGAACCAGCCAGAAGGCGCCACGTCCAACGACTTTATCAAGGCGTTCCACCCGTTCATGGAGACTTTTCTCACGCGGTTCCCACAGCTTTCATCCAACGTGCAGGCGATCCAGCGGCCGGCCCACTTGGCTCGGTTTGGATCGTGGGATACACTGGAGACGGCCAGATCCACTCCAGAGATGGCTTCCTCGTGGCGTGGCCATGGAGGTGGCCATGGGGCTGGTGGAGGAGCAAGTGGCGGTAGCAGCGGCAGTACCGGTAGTAGAGAGGACCTAGCGAACCGGTTGCGCGGCATGTCCATGTCCACGCCCGACGATATCAACGAACGCAAAAAAAAATTCTCGCTGAAGTTCTGGTAGAAAGAACCGTGTGGGTGAGGAGCGCGACTGGCACGTTTGAAACATCTCGGAAATATTTAAATTAAACCAAAAACTCTTGTTATCACCATGGGTATGTGTAGACCTGTGTAATTTGATGCTTATGCAGGCCAAATCAACCCGCTGGTCGGAAAGACTGTCAATCAAACCCCTCAAAACGGATATTTGAAAATCATGGTTGTGTGAGTTGGATCGAAAGCCAAGTCTGTTCATAAAACAAGGTCACGTTGCAACAGGGTTTCGTCCACACCAAAAAAATACAGTGCTATTCAAGTGCGAGGATTAAATTGCTGGTCGCTCACTATCCAAGTCCTATTATAATCCAAGCCAGAGAACCTTCACGCGACCTAGAGCAGAGTGTCGTTGGTTTGCTAAAACATTTTCCAAATCGTCACATGGCTACCCAGCGACGTCCTACCATTTCCTCTGTAGACCATTGTCAATTGATCCCCCGCTTTGGCCTCAAACATGTGATGCATGTCGCTCGTGGTGAAATCGCCTCGGCCAGAAGCCAATCCTGACATGGTGGAGATGCACTCCCGTCCCAAGTAAAGCTCGCACATCGGATCCTTAATAGTATTGTTGTGTCCGACAAGAATCAAGATCGCAAAGATTCCCGTCGACGTCAAGCGAATGCGCCCCTCGGTGAGAAACTCGACTTGCTTCGGCTGATTGGTTGGCGCGTCGTCCATGCTTGGGTTCCACAAGAGAATTTGATGTGCAGTGACTGGCACTGACGCTGTCGTCCGGTACGGCCGATGGATTGCCTTCACAGACATACGCAACGCCTTGATTTCATCGACTGCAGCACAGAGCACCTCTACTGCTGACTGGCCTGTCCCGGTCGGATTCTTCAGTGTCTCTTCAACGTCCCAGACACGAGCCGCCAGCAAATCCACTGGCTTCAAATCGACTTCGTGCATATCAAAGCGGTAGTAGACTGTTCCGGCGTAGTGCGACCACTGGAGAGGCAGTCGTAGTTGCAGCTTTCTCTCACTCGCATCGTCCGCGCTGACCCACTGGACGGCCGTTCCATCATCTTTTTTATTTGAGCCTAGCTCGTCGGCAAAGCGCTACACAACAAATAGAAAGCACAGCGTAAGAAAGACACAGACAGATCAACCGAATGGTAATGTCTCAAGGAGTAAATAGATTACTTTGGCGTAATCCTGCAGCTGCGCGCCAGGGATGCTTGGAAACCCGGTCTTCGAGCCAGAAGACCAGCT
The DNA here is from genome assembly GCA_023336165.1 of Pythium monospermum. Classification (NCBI taxonomy): domain Eukaryota; phylum Oomycota; class Peronosporomycetes; order Pythiales; family Pythiaceae; genus Pythium; species Pythium monospermum. The sequence continues at coordinate 187,080 of JAADWJ010000001.1, forward strand.
TCTCTGGGATTGGCAGCTGGATCTTGAACCGAAACACGCGCACGGCACAACCCGTTAGGAGTGAGGTGTCACCTGAGTACTCTGTTTCCATGGCGACTCGGACCGTGCAAGAAGAAGTGGGAATGACCAAGTTAGTGACTCAAGTCAAGGGCCAACGGCAGTGTGAATGTGGGGATGTGACCATACAGTTGGGGTTGAGACAAGCACACTTGAGCGGTGCGGATGGATAATGACTTCTTGTGGTGTTGATTGGGACCCGCCCAAGATCCACACAACCTGTATCTTTCTATGTATATCGGAAAACGGTGTGACGGTTGTACGACGCCTGTATCTAAAAACCCTGTATAAATGCATACACCGAAAAAAATGACAACAATTTTTGACCACTTGCGTCCATGGTTCACGACGGCCTACGGTGTTGATCCAACTGCCACTTGTGGCGCTCACTTCGCACTCTTAAACACGTTGCTCTTCTCACCGTTGAGAGCCACAGGATGGAGCTGGAGCACGAAGGAAACGTGGTGTTGACGGTCAGCGGGGTCGCGCGGGTCTGTCGCTTTAGAATTCGTGTGGTTCCAACGAACGCGCTGGTCATTTGGCTCCAAGACGCCGTCTCCAAGGAGCAGTGGTGAGTACAGTATGCTTTTGATTTCTCTTTCAGCGTATGGGAAACAGGACTGTTGTTGGATTGGCCACTGAGAAGCCGTCTTCACACAGGGAAACAGCTGAGCTACAAGAGAGCGATTTTGTCACAAAAGGAATGCAATGCCGCTCGCACATCTCGAAGACTATGCTCAGGTATGGAAATAGTGTATTGCAGTAGCACTGGGAAGTCGAACTGACTCATGGGTGGATAGCTCTTCGCCAAGGCGTGTGTTGCTCCCGCACAAGGTGTCGACCAAGTGAAATGGACGGCTCCGACAACCCTCCATGTTCCGGTCCAGGAGTTTAACCTCTCCTTTTGTTCATTGAGCCATGTTGCAACAGTTACTTATCGCTTCGCGATGAATGAAGTGGGCGTGAAGCCGCCGGTTGATCTTCTGGCTGAGCGACTCACCAAGGCAGAAGAACTAATCGCGGCGGTCATGCAGCGTGCTCAAGAACTGGCCGATGACGTGTAACCTCGACTCGCCGCATTGGAAGCGTACGCAAACCAGTCGCAAATTGAAGCTCGTAAATTCGCTGTGGAGGTCCAAGAGCTCCAGAACGACGCGCTGCAAAACCCGCGAGGGTATGGAGCCACCATGAAAGTCAATGTTGGCTCTGGTCGCACCATGGTGTGGGAGCCAATGACCAGTAGTAGTGCTCCCACACAGCGACCGCGGCAGATTGAGTTTGCTGAGGATGGACGCATCCACGTCCACGCTGGTGGAGTGTACGCCGTGGCCGCCGGTATCATCCACAACAGCACCTGCCCAAAGATAACGTGTGAGCTGCAGAAGAACGGCCAAATGGTGTATTACAATCAAGATCCAGCCACAGCAGCGAGACCAAAGCCACTGGCGAACTTGCGCTTCGTACTGGACGCAGTGCCGAACGATGTGTTCACGTTTGTGCTCCGAGGATGCGCCACGAGCAACGCATTTGCTGGCAGCTACGTGACGATCTGGAAACTGCCCTGAGCACCACACGAATCAAAAACGAATCAAACAGAAAGGACAAACAAAAACTCAAAACCCACAGAAAAACAACCCGGCAAAGAAAAAGACAAAAAACAAACAAATCGCGCTTGAGTACGACGACAATGCATTCTTGTCATTGTTTGGAAAACTTCAATACCCCAGTTTCTGGACCACTGACGAATCAAATCGGAGAGCTGAGCAAAAGCCCACCCTTTCGAATGCAACGTTACCATGCAGAAGGGTCACGGTGCTGTTGGAGTCGACCGCCTCGCAGTGTGGGGCTCGTGGGAGGGAAGCCCATTGTAGTGTACCCGTATTGTGCCGCTGGTCACAGTTCGTTTGTGCTGGCCAAGCACTGAATTGTGTGTCAATTGATCACACACGGACTGCGGATACCATGACCATAACCGGTTATGTTATGACCACGATGTCGCCAAGATCGGGGTCGCCGAGAAACTTGTGAACGCATCGAAAAGCTCAAGTTGTACTGTGACGTCACCACCGTCAAGTCAAATGCGCCAACCGGCCCGCCAGCGAGGATGGATGCAAGCGCCTAGCATACAGTCGCATAGATTATTAATACCACGAGAGTGAGAGATAATAGCAATATAAAACATGATCATGTTCATTTTATTATTTTATTGTTTGATCTTGAGCTCGGTTTCAATCATGCCCATGAGTTTGTTGAGATCGGCGAGCCCTTTCTTGACTTCAAACGTACGCAGCGAGCCTATAAACACAAATATCCAGCCAAACAATGAGCCAACTGTACAAAAAAGGTCATCTCTCTCGAGAACAACACGAACCTTTATCTTGGTAAAATTGGACCAATGGCGCCGTCTCATCGTTGTACACGACCAGCCGTTGCTTGACGACCTCTTCGCTGTCATCTGGCCGCTGGACGAGCGAACTGCTGCCGCATTTGTCGCAAATGCCGTCGACGTTTGGCAGCAGCGGCGGCATATTGTACTCGCCATGGTTGATATGCGCCACGTTGTAGCCCGTGCCGCACTTTGTACACACTCTGCGTTACACACAAACACCAATGAGTTCCTACAGTAGGTGGTAGCGCAACATACTCTATGTACGCTGGACGCACCGTCTTCCGCTGATTTTCTCCACGAGAATCCACTGCGGCAGATCAATATTCACGACCAAATCCAACTCGACGCGCTTGGCAAACTCTTCGGCTTGTGGCACGTTGCGTGGGAACCCATCAAGGATGAACCCGGCTTTGGCGTCTTCTTCTTGCAACCGCTTCTCGACCATATCCAAAATGATCGAGTCCGGCACAAGCGCGCCGCGGTCATTGTACGCCTTGATCTGGGACCCAAGCTCTGTATTGTTCTTGATCTCATGGCGCACGAGGTCGCCCGTAGAGATGGTTGGAATCTGAAGAATCGGCGCGATGCGCGTGGCGTACGTGCCTTTGCCTGCGCCGGGCGCGCCAAGGAACATGATCTTGAGCGACGTCTGAGGCTGCGACTGCGGCTGTGGTGCCGCGGCCTCTGCCGCGAGCGAGCTGCGGCTGCGCGCCACGCATGGAAGAGACCGTGTCGTTGCAGGGCGGCAGCGGAGAGCAAACAACATCGTTCAGGTCAGGTCGGGTCAGGTGTGAGGAAGGACGCGAAGTGTGATGTGTGGGGGTTCCGATGTGAGATGTGATGAAGACAGAGAGATCAAGAGATGATGGCTGTGGTGCTGTGGTTGCTTGCAGCCACGTCCGCGCTGTCACACAAAAATGAAATTGAAACCGAACTTAACGGCATAAACTGCATGGTTAAGAACCTACTTCAACCCTACCCCGTAGTCGACGCAGTCCATTATTTTTTTTTGGAAACAAAAAAAAAAGATGGAATCATCATTTTGTGTAGCCATCTGAGCAGATCCATCCATCCACGACAATGATGACGCTGTTGGTGTGGGGTGCATTGCATGCGTCTATTACTCTATCAATTTATGCTGACGGATTCAATTGTCTTCCACTGCAGCACCAGTGGGCGGTCTTTCAGCATCACCGGTGTGGTCTTTCTGGGACAGTCGAAAGAGCACAAGGTTCTTGCCGTCAAAGGGCAGGTACCCTTTCTGGATACTTGGACATTTTGCCAGCAAATACTGCACCAAGTCTTCGTAACAAAGCACTTTACTGGTTCCATTGGGTAAGCGGCGTTCGGGAAAGGAATGGCTGAAGACACAGCATGGGACGACCGCAAACGGTTTGCCAAACTGCAGAGCGACATCCAAGATGGCGTCGGTGGCTTCATCCGGATGCATGCCGACCAGCACCGACGCGTCTCTCACAAGCGCTGCATTTGTAGGGTCTTCTAGGAACGTTGTTGTGTTGAACAGAGCTAGTTTCTATGTGTAGTATGATGTATATGAGGGCCAGGCGCACACACTCTTTGCTGGATGAGGGAACGTGCAAAACGTGCAAAACATGGGGGTACGAACCTGAGGGACGAGTGCGGCTTGGACGGCCGCCTGATCAAGCTTGAGCTTCTTGAAGTGTTTGTGCTGGTCCCGCGACAACTTCATGGGACGCTGTCCATACACGCACCAGCATTAGCAAAACCAACGGCTTCTTTAGTCACGGCAAGATCTCGGAATATAGGAATATATGCACCGGTTCGACCAGTATCGATGGGATTTTGCGCTTGTTCCACAGATCAAAGGAGACGTTTCCCCTGCCACCGGCCACATCCACGACGCCTGCGCCACTGGAAAGGTACTCGGCACCGAAGGTGTCGACCAGCCACTGCACAAACACGCCAGCGCGCTGGCTTTTACTGCTTTTCCCATGCGCATCGTGCGGGTCGGCATCTTGCGAAGACTTTTCTCGTCGTCTCTTGAGCCGGTCTTGAAGCCATTGCGCTCGCGCCGCTTTGAGTTGACTCTTGTCGACATGGTAGTGCTCACACTGGTCGCCATTTTGGCACGAGCCGGTGTTCAGCCAGAACTTGCAATGCTGTCTTTCACTAGCGTTGTTGCTATTGGAGAAAGATGATGCTGCTGTAGTGGCGGTGGTGTTGGCGGACGCCTCGGTCTTTTTCTTCTTCTTAGTGTGCACCGTCGGCACTGGTACAAATGGAATGCCTGCAGCACCAAAAGCAGTAGTGGTCGCAGAGCAACACCACACAGACCACACAGTCAATACACCATAGTACGTAACACGTATTTCTAGAAACGAAGCACGGACCTGGGTTTGTCTCTTTCCATGGCGTGACCGTCGTGACGCCACGCGCGTGCAGTAGCAGTGGATGCAGCTGATGCGGGTGCGCGACGTCGCTGTCTTCGTTGTTCTCTTCGGCTGTCACTACCGGTACTTTCTCCACGAGGCAGCGCACGTGGACGATATCACCGACGTTGATCTCGTGGCGAATCGAATCGATATCATCGGTGGACACCACACCATCGACGATTTTGAGAAGGATTTCGACGCGGTCGCTGGTGGATTCGCTGCTGTGGACAGAGCCAAGATCAAAGAACGAGCACCGTCGTCTATGGAGAGAAATAACCAACAAGATGTGTGGATATTGAACCCAAACAGAGGAAACAAATCACAAAAATAAGGACGTACGAGACGCGCCGCTGATGCATCAGTTGGCCTTTTACGATATACTCTGTCTAAGTAGAATGAAGACCACGGCGATATAAACAAGCAAGCTCATTCGCAGTGGTATGCACATGGACGTTGCTCACTTGATCACCTGGTGCAGCGAAAACATGGTCGCGCAGCGCACGGAAGCTGCTCCATACGGCACACTCGTCCACGTCCATTGCTACTCAAAAAAGTTGGACTAATTCTCTCAGCGTTAGCTGAGAGCTACAAGTGATAGCCTATTTTTTGAAAGGTTGTGACTTTTACCGGAATAAGTTCACGTATTGTTAATTTAATTGAAAACAAGAAGTCTTATCAGCCAGCCCTGGGACGCGACGCGAAAAATGACAGCAATTGACCTCAGGTTCATCAAAGTGAAAACTGCAGGTTCACTTGTACATGATTATCTCATTGGCCGAAATGCAAAGTATATTTGTCGAATTCTTTACCATTGGCCAAAATAAGACGTATACTTGCAAAATCTATCCCATTGGCTGAAATAAGTTACCTCCAATGACCAGGCAAAAAAATTTAACCAGTGCGAAGGAAGCACGATTTTGTTCACCAGAGACGTTGATGATCTGCACTGAAGGTGAACCAGCTTCTTTAGGGTAAGCTGGGCACAGTGACTTTTGCTCGCATCACCAACCAGTGCAAGAAACTTCACACCCTAGGTGCGGGATACATGACAATGGTATAATAGCAGTAGAGCACCGGATCCTCGGTTCCGTGTCCTGCACTGGCGTCGCTCTCACACGAAAATGCCATCGATGATGGCCACATCTTCAACATGGATAGCGATTGAAGTAAAACACTGCAGCAATACTATCAGCCTTCGCAAAGATCGACCAAACCCAGGCATTCGCAGCACGGAAGCAACAACAAAATCCCATTTTTTCTTTTACTTGAACCACAAATCACACAGTACTACGTGGTACAACAGAATACGATCACATGCTCACGCACCATGCCTTCAATGCCAGCGCTGAGAGACCAACGCGTGCTCGCACGCGCTTCAGTTTCATGGAGCCATGTCCGTCTCCGGTGCGCTTACGTTGCACTAATTGCTTACGTTGCTCTAATGGTGCAACTTCCTTGAAAAGACACCTTTGCAGAACTGTTGGTTGGTGAACGCATGGTTAACCTATATGGGACCATTTGTTTGTTTTTGCTGTGAAGCGCAACAACGAAAGCAAAGCAAATCAAAATCACGACGACAGAGAAGATGGCGGACGACGGCGGCTTCCAGCTCAACATCTCAACGTCAAGCAGTGCGCCGCGCGTACAGAAGAAGAAGAAGGCGACTTTCCATGCGAAAAAGAATGCCAAGCGTGCCAAGGTAAAGGCACAGGCCATGGCGCCTGCCTCAGGCGGTCCAGCGGTGATCAAACCAACGCCAAAACCAACGCCAACACAACTGCAGCAAGGCGCTGGTGGTGGTGAAAAGCGGTTTTTCGTGAAGCAAATGCAAACGGCGCCAGTGACAAAGAAGCGTGGTGTCGTGAGTTTCACAAACTCTTCTGCCGCTGTGAAGCGGGCGCCTGTGGCGGAAATCAGCGTGGATGGCCAAGACATGGAACAAGACGATGAAGATGACGAGCAGCAGCCAGTGCCACAATCAGCAGAGGAGATGAGCGACGATGGTGACGATGCGCAAGAAACAAACGACCAGTTGGAAGGCGAAACAACCGACGCTTTGGCAGGCGATGCCGCCGTAGAAGCGGAAGGGGAGGGAAAGAAGTCGGCATTTGGCACACGACGAAACCCCAACAAAGACGCATATGTACCAGAGGCATTCACGACCGTGCGCACCAAGATGATTGATACGGTCTTTGACAAACCACTGGAATCCTCCGCGAGTGAAAAGATTTTCGCGCACGCGACTTTCCAGTCCATGCAACTCCACCCTCGGCTTGTGGATATCCTTCAAAAAGAACCAAGCAATGGCGGCTTTGGCTTTGCACGGCCCACGACCGTGCAAGTCAAGACCATCCCATTGATTCTATCAGGAAAGGACGTGCTTGTCAAGAGTGAAACGGGCTCGGGCAAGACGCTGTCGTACTTGCTTCCGATTGTCCAAAAGTTGCAGTCCATTGAACCGCGTGTCGGGCGCCAAGATGGCTGCTTGGCGTTGATCCTCGCGCCCACGCGTGAGCTTTGTCAGCAAATCGAAGAAACCGCCGACAAACTCACCAAGGCGTTTGTGTTTCTTGTGCCGGGCTCGGTGGTCGGTGGCGAAAAGAAAAAATCCGAAAAGGCTCGGCTCCGCAAGGGCATTTGTATCCTCATCGCGACACCTGGCCGACTGGCCGACCACTTGGTCAATACGCAGTCGTTCAACTACTCTCGCTTGCAATTCCTGGTGCTGGATGAAGCTGATCGCTTGCTGGATATGGGCTTCCAGAAGCAAATCACCCAGATCTTGAGTATCATTGACGCGTCCACCAAGAGCAACCAGTACACTGGAGGCCGGCGTCAAAACTTGCTGGTCTCGGCGACTGTCAACAGCGGCGTCCAAGAACTGGCCAAGATGAGTCTCCACAATCCCGTTTTGGTCGATGCCGACAAAGAAGTCGCCAAAAAGGAACGCCTCGCAAAGGAATCGCAGCCACCAGCAGCAGCAGGCGGCCAAGCGCAAGTGGAAAAGTTCTCAACGCCGCATCAACTTCAGCAGCATTTCATGATCGTGCCAGCGAAACTGCGGTTATGTGGGCTGGCGACTTTTTTGAGACAAGAGCTCAACAACAACCTCAATGGCGCGAATAAGACCCACAAGAAATGCAAGATTGTGGTGTTCATGTCGACTTGTGATGCCGTGGATTTCCATTTTGCGCTTTTCCAAAAATGCGCATGGCCGACGGGAGGAAAACCTGGTACTGCGCCACTTGTCGCAAGCGATGACAAAAAGGATTCCATGGGTGCCGCGTCGCCCATGTTTGGCGCCATGGGCTCGCTTTTCCGACTCCATGGCAACATCCCACAGCAAGAACGCATGTCAACGTTCAAGAACTTTTGCTCTTCGTCCAATGGCGTTTTGATTTGCACCGATGTCGCGGCGCGTGGGTTGAACTTGCCGACGGTCCAATGGATCGTCCAGTACGACCCACCAACTGAGACCCGCGACTATGTGCATCGCGTCGGACGAACTGCACGAAGTGGCAACCAAGGCAGCAGTTTGTTGTTCCTCATGCCGTCCGAGTCCGAGTACTTGGACTACTTGAAGAAGCACAACTTGGCGCTGAATGCGCTCAGTCTGGAGAAGACCATCTCCCGCGTGGCCGCGAGTGGTGGGTTTGCGACTTCGAAGAAGAAGCTTCTCCATGAGATCGTGCAAAGCGACTTGCAGTATCTCTTTGAACAGACTCTTCTCGCTGACGCCAAACTTTTTGAACTGGCCTGTCAAGCGTTTCACTCGTTTGTGCGCAGTTATGCTACGCATTCGTCCGATACACGCAACATTTTCCATGTGCGTGGGCTCCATTTTGGGCATATCGCCAAGAGCTTTGCACTGCGCGAACCGCCTGCGTCCACCAAGCTGCGCGACACGGGCAAGAACGCCAAGCAAGGCACGATGCAGAAGCGCAAAGACCGCGACGACAAGGAGAAAAACATTTACGACCGCAAGATCAAGCAGCAGAAGCAGCAGCATCGCAAATTCGCGCAGCACGTGTCCGAATTTGCAGGCTAAAATATCAAAATGCGTTTATAGAGGTTTTGTTGACTGGTGTTTACTCAGAGTGTTGGAATGACACAAGCAATTGTATACATTATACGAGGTTCTTCTTGTGGGTGTGGCTCTTCAGGATCCAAACAGATCCATTTTTTTTATTTTTTTTCTCGACGCATTGCTGGTATATCATGGCGACATCCAATGATGGAACCAGCTTGATGCAAAGCGAACACGCATTCCTACAGCAAGCAGCGCGACAGCGCGTGACCACGTACGATGGCAACACGTGGGAGTATTTCGACTGCGGCAAGCACAAGAACGCGGGGCTTCTTCCGCCTCTTGTGTGTCTTCCGGGCACGACGGGCTCGGCACGATGCTTCCACTTGCAGATGATGGAGCTCACAGAGAAAGGGTACCGCGTGATAGCGGTAGGTAGACAAAAATCCAAGAAACTTGACGTTTTTCTGGGGCTCATAGTTGTGAAAATTGGCAGATCCAGCACCCGGATGTGTGGACCCACGACGAATGGGTTCACAGTTTTGATCGCTTTTTGGATGCCATCGGCGTCCAGCAGGTGCGTGAACAAGTGCCACAGGTCGCGAAGCGCATATATGGAATATGTGTTCAAATGGGCCATGGTGGTGGTATCTGTGTGTGTCTGTGTAGGTTCACCTGTATGGTGTATCACTTGGTGCTTATCTGGCGCAGGTACTCGCTCCACGCGCTATACCAACCGTCACACCTCAGTTGATGTGTTTGAGCCACTGAAACAACCGCTTTCCTTGTCGATCTGTAGCGGTATGGAGCCGCTTATCCGCATCGCATTGCATCGCTGGCCATGACGCAAGGCTTTTGCGATACGCGGCGCTTTGGCGCCAAGACCCCATGGTTGAAAGCGTACGTGTCTCTTTTGACTGGAAGTTGTAATACTGGAAAGATGTCCCAGCTAATGATGAGATTCTTCAACCCCAGGTTGGCGTACATGCCGGACTTCTACCTCAAAAAGTGAGTTGATGGTGGAACAACCGCACGCATACGGACTGCATCACTGATCAGTCATTCTCTACCCCAGATACATGCTCGAGCAAATGCCAAAGGGGTCCATGAAGAGCCCAGCGCGCGTCGGTGCGATCGACTACATGGCGGACCAGGTATTGATACGGTGTGCGACAGGTTGCAGGCAACGTAGAATGGCTATGCTAAACCAGTGAACGTACATTGCAAACATTAGGTGGCCAAGTTGACGCAGCAAGAAGCCGCGGCTCGTTTGACACTGAATTGTCTGCCTTGTGACCCGAAGAGCTGGCGGCTTGCACTGTCGGATGAAAAGATCACACTCATCGACGTACAGTACAATATATACCCCCATACAGTCTTTATGTAAGCCCGAGCGGTGTTTCGCTCATCAATTTGTGTTTTTTGCGTGTGAATCCAGAGCTACGAAGAAACGAGCTTGCCATCGGAGTTGAGAGCTGAGTTGTGGCGGCGCTACCCCAACGCAAAGAGGGTATTGCGCACCACTCTCACCAGCATGGTGCTACCGGGAGGATGTAGGAAGCTGACTGAGTATTTTGTTGCTCTCTGCTATGGCAGGCAATGATCAAGAACGCTGGCGATTTCCCGTTTCTGTCCCATCATGAAGAAGTCAACTTGCACTTGCAAGTGCATCTGCGGGCAAACGGAGCGTTTGCCAGCTGAAAAAGAAAGTTGTGCCGAGCAGAAGGTCACCTTCTGTTGATTGGCGTCTATATATGAATACTGTGTGTTGTTATATACCAAAAACGACTACTGTTTGCTGTTTGCTTTTCGTTTCTTGCTTTTCTTGGTTGTCGAATTGTCAGTTGGTGGTGACTTGGTATCGTCGCCATTGTTTGTTTTATTTTTTTGAGCAACCGCCTTTTGTTTCTTTGGGAAAAGCGCATCGATAATCGCACGCGGAACATTGGCGTGCTTTGCGCTGTCAATGATCGTGCTGTTGATCGAGATCGGCGGCACGGGGAACGCGCGCAGAAGCGTTTGGAGCGCAAACGCGGCATTGAAGCATTGCTGCGCGGCCATGGTATCCTCTGCCTTGTGGCCATTCGCAGCCAAGAACAGCGAGATCACTTCTTGCGCCTGTATTCAGATCCGAGCAAGAACGCTATTAGCCTATTACCGTCGTCATACACTGTGTATGCTTGCTCTAGAACGGAGCTGCTCACCTTCTCCGTGTCATTCAACTGGAGTTCAAGAAACCGTGGGAACTCGTGGACGAGTGCTTCATCGTCGCTCAGCCACTTGACAGATTCGACCACAAACTCGCGTTGCGCGGCATCGAATGCGCCGATCGCGCACGGCGCATGGCCGTGCTGCTTGGCATCCAGCGGTGTGCGCTCGTGGATGAGCTCCAGCAGCGCCATCTTCTCTTCATCCGTCGCGCACACGTTCAGAAGCACGTCAAGCCCATGGTGGAATCCCCTGGGTAGTACTTGTGGGCGAAGAGTCGGCGCGAGTTGCGCGACGATCGCCTGCAGGTCCGCGACCGCATCCAGTGGACTTCTTGGTGCCATTTTTCCTTTATCGTGGTCTCCAATCGATGTTTTTTGTCATGGATAAAACGGGTCGGGTTGGCATGACAAATAGGTCCGCGGGTTTTGAAATTGCGGGTTTGAAGGGTTGGAAGGGTACTTTTTTGGAAGAGCGTAGGTAACCAGAATTGTGAGGAAAAGCAGGCCAAGATGATGGCCGCAGCGTTGCCTGTGGATGAGGAAGCTGTTGATGTCGATGCGATTGTGCAGCGCATGAAACAAGGAATCCCACCTGCCGATGTCCAAGAGTATTTGTGGCGAGTGCGGATCGAAGCAGAAGGTATCCCGGACGTCGTGGTGTCTACTGTCAATCCGAGGAAGTATGATCGCAAACAGACCCCGAATATGCCAGCGCTGCTCGAGCTTCACGCAGTCACCAACGAAAAGCTGCTGCCAAGTGACGAATGGAAGACGGAGCTGCTTGCGGATTTTGCAGACCTGAGGCAACGCCTTGCGCGGTGGAAAGAGATCGGCCCACCCAGCGTGAAGGAGGCCGCTGCACTGAATGATGGCGGCCACGATGCTGGCACCACTGACATGTTGCGCACACAAGTTCCCCGAATGAACGACGAAGACGCTTGGCGGTGCTTCTTCTTTGGCAAAATGAACAGCAGTGGTGTGGATGAAAGTGGTACAGGCAGCGCTGGCCCACTGGTCGATGGCACACCACCACATTTGCGGTTGTTGCTCCAATTCGACCAAGTACTGACCCGCAGACTTCTTGTGTACCACACCGAATGGCTCGATCGTATCGATTCCTTGTCACGTGCACGAGGAGTGTGGATCTACGCACTCTTGGCTCGCCTGGACAAGCCTGTCCATGCCGAAGTCGCCGCGACGATCCGTCAACTTTTGCGTCGCTGCTGGCAACTGCGGAACGACCTATCGGAGCCAACGGACACACAAGTGAAGACTCTAAATGTGCTCATTTGCATCGCAGGAGATTTCTTCGGGCAGCTCGACGAGTGCAGGCCATAAATTATGGCCCATAATGGGCTCACTTTTAGGTCATACATTACCGTAACAAAGTAAATATAGCGTATTTATTCCTCCCACACCGTAAAACCAAGTGCCCATTTCTCATTGATTGAAATACAGTCAACATACGATTTTATTGGCTAAAACACACCCTACCCACTGCGTGTGGTGAGGCGGAGGTGAAGATTTCCATAGATTGGGGTTTGCGATCATTGTTTGGGGCGGAAAAACCAAAACAAAGCAAGGCAACCTCCACACGACCAAAGCACAGAAAGAAACCATGGCCAAGTCTATGGGATTGAACGTCGCCGGCGGCATTTCGTCGCTTTTGAAGGACGGCCACAAGCACTTTGAAGGTGTGGACCAGGCGGTGGCCAAGAACATTGATGCCGTGAAGCAACTCGCGGCGATCACGCGGTCGTCGTTGGGTCCTAACGGTATGAACAAACTTGTGATCAACCATTTGGAAAAGATCTTTGTCACAAGCGACACCGCGACCATCGTGAGCGAGTTGGAAGTGGTCCATCCCGCGGCCAAGATGGTCGCGATGGCCGCCAAGATGCAGGAAAATGACTTTGGTGATGGCACGTGTCTGGTCGTGTCGATCGCGGGCGAGCTGCTCATGGAAGCCGCGAGCTTGCTGCGCATGGGGCTCCACGCGAGTGAGATCGTCACAGGCTACCAGAAGGCGTACGACAAGTGTATCGAGATCCTCGAAGGACTCGAGTCGACCTCGATTGAAAACTTGCGCGACCAGAAGCAGCTTGAACGCGGCATCAAGACTTCGCTTGCGTCCAAGCAATTTGGCTTTGAAGATTTGTTGGCCAAGTTGGTCGCCGAGGCTTGCCTGACGGTGATGCCATCGGCGCCAAAGAAGCCAAGCATCAACGTGGACAATATCCGCGTGTGCAAGATCCGTGGCGGCAACTTGTACGACTCGACCGTGCTCAAAGGCATGGTCATCCAGCGCGGCGCCGAAGGGTACGTGAAGAAAGCCGAGGGCGCCAAGATCGCAGTCTTTGGCTGTGGCATTGAGATCTCGTCGACGGAGGCCAAGAGCACCGTGCTGATCAAGGACGCTGACGAGCTCATGAACTACAACAAGAGTGAGGAAAAGAACTTGGAAGAAGCGATTCGCGGCATCGCCGAAAGCGGCGCGTCGGTCGTCGTGTCTGGTGGCTCGATCTCCGAGATGGCACTTCATTTCTTGGAAAAATACCAGTTGATGGCGGTCAAGATCCAGTCCAAGTGGGAGTTGCGTCGCTTGTGCCGTGCCGTGAATGCCAACGCACTTGTGCGCCTTGGTGCACCAACGCCAGATGAGATGGGCTTCTGTGACCACGTGAGTGTCAAAGAAATTGGCGGCCGCAAAGTGACAATTTTCCGACAAGACCAAGAAGATGCCAAGATGGCGACCATCGTGCTGCGTGCCAGCACTGAGAATGTGCTCAACGATATTGAACGAGCAATCGGTACGGATTCGATGGGTTCCCCTGGTTGTTGTTGGACTGTATGTTCTCATAAACTGTGTGTTGTTGCTCCTTGTAGATGACGGTGTGAACTGTGTGAAGGCTGCTTGCAAAGATGCTCGCTTTGTCGCTGGTGCCGGCGCCACGGAGTTGGAACTGTCGCGACAGATCAAAAACTTCGGTGATGCCACGCCTGGATTGGACCAGTACGCGATCAAAAAGTTTGCGGACGCACTTGAAATTGTGCCCCGCATTTTGGCAGAAAACTCGGGCAAGATGGCCACGGAAGTCATTTCCAGCTTGAATGCGTCCCACGCAAGTGGTAACCTGAACGCCGGTGTGGATGTTGAGGTGGGTCGCTTCCTTTTCTTTAAAAACTGAGGTCTTTTCACATGTACTGACGGATTTTGTTTTCTAGGGCGAGACATCCAAGCACGTCGTGGTGAACGCTCTGGACAACGGCATCTGGGACCACTTAGCGACCAAGCGGTCGGCGTTGCGACTGGGCGCGGACGCGGCGATCACAGTGCTCCGCGTGGACCAAATCATCATGTCCAAGCCTGCCGGTGGCCCCAAGCCACGTGGTTAAACAAAAGTAATATTTCCACACATTCTTCGAAGTATTATTTTAGCAGCGCGGTGACAAACAGACAAACAAACAGACAGGAAGGAAGGAAGGAGCGGGACGAACGATGATGATGATAGGGGGTAACGTTAGCATTTACAAGAACAAACCATTCACACAAATTGCAGCAAGTGTATTATACTTCGACAGACTGATTAGATAATAATGGTGGTGGTGGTTCCAGCGGCCTGCCCTCCCCTCCGTTCGCTCGCAAACGAAAGGCCCTTTTTACGCTCGCCGCATGTGGGTCTCCAGCTCGGCTATCCGCCGCTTCATGGCTTCGTTTTCGTCCATCAAATTGCGGATCGTGGATTCAAATTTGCGGGTTTTTTCCTTGTTTCGGGTCGCCATTTTGATGATCCGTTCGCGTAATTGTTGCTCCATCGACGTGCTCTTGCCGCCTGGGTTGTGCCACAAGCGGATATGTTTCTTCAAGCTCTTGGGGCTGCAAAACGTCTTGGAACACGACGGATGTTCACACGCGTACGGGTTTCCTTCGGCGTGGATTTTGAGATGAAATTCCAAGTAATCTTTGCCTTTAAAGCTCTTGGTACACCCAGGATACGTGCACTTGTACGGTTTATCCCGCGAGTGGGTCTGCAGATGACTAAGAATAAGCAAATAAGAAAATGTCAGCATGAGCTTGGGTGTGGCGAATAAGAAATGGATATCGTATACAACCGTACCGTGTCATCGCGGACTTTTCGGCGAAGGACTTGTCACAGTCCGAGAACGTACACGGGAACGGTTTCTCGCCCGTGTGGACGCGGATGTGGCGGATCAGCGCCCATTTTGAGTCAAAGCTCTTGCCGCAGTCCGGGATATCGCACGTGTGGCGCTTTTGCCATCCGCGGTCTTTACTACCGTCGTCCATGGAGCCATCGTCGCCGTCGCCGTCGACGTCCATGCCGTCCATGCCGTCCAGACCGTCCATGCTTTCCGACATGGCGCGCGCGTGGCGGTTGCTCGCAGGCGACGCTGAGGAAGACGCAGAGGAAGTCGTTCCTTCATCATGCATCAGCTGGCCGGCGCCATCAAGCGCATTGAGGTATTGAAAGTACTCGACCGGTGCGACGTCCTTGTTCATTGTTCTGGTGTCGCTGTGTCGGCGTTTTTGGCAGGTCAGAAAGCGATCTGCGCTGACTGGTGGTCTGGTTTTGGTTTTGGTGAGTTTGCTGAGGCTCCGCGGTTTCTGAAGCACACTGCGGACAATGAGCGATCAGGTGGATCGGTGCGAAGCTTCCAAAGCACTTGCTCTGTTCTATATGACTGCTGGGGAGAAGCCGAAGATGTGACCAACTTATGTTCACCTAACACCGGATGATGAAGCGACGGTATCATCATTGCAACTTGAACTGCGAGATAGGAGCTCAGGAAGAGTGATGGTCAGTAGGCTATTGACAACGAACCATCCAAATAGAAGGTCGCTCGAGGTCTTCTCTCCCTCTGGCTCAGTTTGACGCAGTCAACAGATTGTCAACCACCAGGCGATCACGGAATGTTTTGTCACCATATACTCATTCTGGAACGTTCCACAATCTGGTTTCAAGCTAATTGTGGAGCGCTCTAGCCATCCTTCTAGAACATTATGTGGGAAGGTTGGTGGAGCGGCATGTAGGTGGAGGAAACTTGCAACAACAAAGGGGTGGAAACAAGAAACAAAGCAAGATCAAAAAGCCTGGTGAGCAC